>ML776970.1:351711-368857 GCA_009831015.1 Picea engelmannii | reverse complement strand
TTGCTTCATGATTTCTCTCTTGTTGTCCATCTCTTTGTTTCTTTGGAGCTCTGCAGTCTTTCTTCAGATGTCCTTTCTTCCCACAATTCCAGCACTCTATCTTTCCAAGTCTGGATTTGGATCTGCCCTTCCTAGAATTTCCGTGGTTTCTTGAGACCTTTCCTCTATCCTTTTTTCTTCCCCTGTTCTCCATGTTCAACGCATTTCCTAATGTCTCACCTGTGTTTTTCTGTCGCATTTCCTCACTAAGGATAACACCAACAACATCATCAAATTTTAAAGTATTTGAACCAGAGACAGAGTTACTTATAGCCATGACCAAGCCATTCCATCTTTCTGGCAATGAGCACAAGATTAGAAGAGCCCTAACCTCATCATCAAAGTCCACTTTTACAGAACTTAGTTGATTAGTAACCGTATTAAATTCATTTAAATGATCTGCAACAGACCCACCTTCTAACATCTTCATATTAAATAATCTCTTCATTAGAAATACCTTATTCGACACCGAGGGTTTTTCATACAATTTGGCCAACGCATCCATCAAACCCTTTGTTGTCTTTTCTTTCGAAATATTGAAATCCATTGATGCTGCCAGGCTCAGCTGTATCGTTCCTAGAGCCTTTCTGTCAAGAATCTCCCATTCTTCATCCTTCATGGTCGTCGGCTTCTTTGCTACTCCACTCAATGGTAGGAATAGATCCTTCTGATATAAATATTCTTCCATCTGCATCTTCCATAACTGATAGTTTTGGCCGTTAAATTTCTCGACCCTAAACTTTCCATATTTCGACATTTCTCCCACTCGAACCAGGAACCCTCTTTTCCTGCGAGTTACCTTACGCTCTGATACCAGTTGTTAGAAAAACAGAACCGCGGAGCAATAAAATAAAACAAATGCAAAAAAAAAACACAGAAGACACACAATATAAGAGAGACATAGATTTACATGGTTCACCCAGTGTGGGCTACGTCCACCAGAGAAATTGCCAGGTCCTTCCTTTATTATTATCTAGCAAATGAAGGGATACAACCTACAGCAAAACCTGCTATAACTTCCTCTTCTTTCTCTCACAGTCTCCTCTCTTAGAATACAATATTCACCCTATTCCATAGCCGTAATACATTTCCCTCATAAAAGAGGGTTGCCTTCTAGGGAAAAAAACCCTGACATAATCTCTATCGTTAGATCTGTGACCTTATAATGAACGGTCCAGATTTACAATGAAATTACAATATGCTTTTACAAGGCAATTTTTGCTTCGGGGGCTTCGCCCCCGAACCCTCACTGGGGGCCCACTTGCCCCCAGACCCCCCAGCCGGGGGGATAGGCCCCCCGGACCCCGCAGAGGGGGTACCCCCCCTCTGCACTCCCCCGCGTGGAAGAGTGTACATACTTCTGGGGTGTAAATAATTCATGGGGTATAAACACGGCTGAAAGCAAGGACCTCTGAATCAAGAAGATAATCAAGCTCCACAACCAAAAGTGGGGAATGGGGGATAGTAGATTGTTAGTTTGAGTAGGAACTTGTGACGGAGTCTTTCCTGTTGTCTATGAACCATTAGCCCGATTAGGACTCCCTTTACCCGGGTGGAGTTTAGTCCCAGCTCGGGGGTGACCCACTGCTTAGAGTGATGAGCAATGTGGTCTAAGGATGGGAGGTTCGTGGAATTTTTGCATGCAGTTGTTGATATTATTACCAAGATAAGTGTCAACTATGTGATAATTTACATGTTGCATTATTATTTACATGTTTAGTTTTATGGGTTTATCATATGTGTGTTTATAATTGTCTTTGTATTTATGGGTATTTCTTGTATATGTTGCATGTATACATTTATTTTTATTTCAGTGTGAATCTGTGCATTTACAGATATATTTGTATGTTTACGATATATATATATATATATATATATATATATATATATATATATATATTAATTGCATGCAGTTCGAAAAATTTATGCAGCATAGCTCAGTTGGATGTTGGGTATGTTACAGCATGTTCCGCAGAGAGAACAAAAGCGTTTGCTCATGTATCGTGGCCCAGCCTGGGTGGCAGGGGACGTTACAGATGAGATGTCCAAAAATTCCATTTTGGTTTGGATGTATCTATGTAGATCACCACGATACGTGAGCACCATATGTCACTCTGAATATTTGATACCTAGCTTGGTGGGAAGGGTATGGAAGATATTTGTTAAATCTAGCACTGCTTGGTCTCTTTCTTGCCACGGTGTGGTCCATTTGGTATACAAGTCGTCATAACTTCCAACAGGGTAGTATTGTTTCTTAATATCATTCTTGAAGGATTCCCAGGTGGACGCAACTGTAAATAATGAGGGTTCCTTTGTTTCCTTTTGCTCACAGAAATTTTCCCACCGATCTTTGACATGGGGAACGACTTTAAGGAGTGAAAAATTATTTTTTTCTCTATTTGAAAAGGTATGGACAGAAAAATACCCTTCTAGTATATTCAACCACTTGTCTACAGCATTTGTGTCTATCTGACCTTCAAATATAGGAATATCAAAGTTGATTTTTATCTTGAAGGGGGCGGTGCCTCCGCTCAAGGAAGATGCATCGCCTGTTGGTAGTTGTCGAAGGATTTATGAAAAAATATGCATCATCTCGTTCCTTTGTTGCATGAGGGATTCCTCAAGCAACATTTTGAAATTATATCATGGCATGTCATCTTTATTTTCTCCTACCATGAGAGTTAGTTTGGGCATGCAATAGATTTTTTCCTCAAGAGAAACAAGCTCGAGACCTAGTTCTTTGTACTATGGCCTCGTTGGGGACATGCATTAAGATGACAAGGAGAAGACCGCTCTGATACCATTGATCTAGATTTTATGAGTAGAACAAAACGAATATAGATTATTAAAAGATGCTTAACACGGAATAACAGAGATAGAGTAAAACTGGTTTTCTATTCCATAAAGAAATAAGTTGAAACTGTAAAATGCAGCAGAAAACAAGCTTGTTGGAATGGTGGCGGTTTATCTCAGAGAAGATATGTGATGGTTGCGCTCATTCGCAAGAAGATGATTACAATGAGGCTCTAAAGTCCTTTTTACAATAACCAAGAATGTCAAAAACCCTAGACATCCAAAAATCTAACCCTATGAGATGAAGCACCATAATTCATGTGGGCCATGTTTGGGTAAGTTAGTACATCAACTTCCCGAGGTCGTAATTTTTGCATACGATATTTGTTTTAGGTGCACGATATAGCGTTGGAAAGGTCTATCCGAGGACTACACATTTTGTTGTTATTTATCCAAGGTCATTTTTACTTTGATGAACCCTAAAAACGTTGTTTAGGGCCTCAAAATGGCCCCGCAAGTCAGGGACCCGAAAACTAGGAAAAAAACTGTCAAACTTCCAAAATGAACCAGTTGGAATAGGTGGGAGGCCATCAAAATCCATCTGGATCACATGGAAAGGCAAGGAATGGCATGGAATGTCAAGGTATATCATGGTATACCCTACCTTCGCTTTCCTTGCCTTGCCTTTACTTGCATTTCCTTGCAACTAATACCATACCATGGAAAGTCAAGGCAAGGAAAGGCATACCATACCATCGAAAGGAAAGGCAAGGAATACCATACCATACCATACCATACCATGGCATGGAAATGTAAGGCATACCATACCATACCATACTATGGCATGGAAAGGCAAGGCATACCATACCATACCAAGGCAAGGCATACCATACCATGGAAAGGCAAGGAAAGGAATACCATACCATACAATACCATGCCATACAATACTATACCATGGCAAGGCAAGGCGAGGCAAGGGGATGCAAGGCATACCATACCATACCATGCCATGCCTTGGCAAGTAAAGGCAAGGAATACCATACCATAACATTCCATGGCAAGGCAAGGTAAGGCATACCATACCATCCATGGCAAGGAAAGGCAAGGCAGGGAAAGGTATACCATACCATACCATACCATGGCAAGGCAAGGCAAAGGAAAGGCAAAGGCATGAAAAGTCAAGTCATGGAAATTCAATGCATGGAATGGAATCGCATGGCAAGGAAAGGCATGGAATGGAATGGCATAGAAAGGAAAGGAATGGCATGGAAATTAAATACAAGGAATGGCATGAAAATTCATGCAAAGGAAAGGCATGGCATGGCAAGGCAAGGCATGGCAATGGAATTCCATGGCATGGCTTGGAATGGCATAGCATTGGCATAGAAATGGCATGGCATGGAAAGATATGGAAATGGAATGGCATGGATTGGAAAGGAATGGAATGGCATGGAAATGGAAGGAAAGGCATGGCATGGCATGGCAAGGAAATGCATGGCATGACAAGGCAAGGCATGGCATGGCATGGAAAGGCAAGGAAATGAAAGGCATGGCATGGCATGGCATGGCATGGAAAGAGAAGGTAAGGCAAGGCATGACATGGCATGGCATAGAATGGCATGGAAAGGTAAGGCATGACATGGCATAGCAAGGCAAGGCAAGGCATTGCATGGCATGGCATGGAAAGGCATGGAAATGGAAGGCAAGGCATGGCATGGAAAGGAAATGCAAGGAATTTCATGAGAAGCCATGCAAAGGCAAAGAATAGCAAGGAAAGGCAAGGCATGGCAATGGAATGGCATGGCATGGCATGGCATGGCTTGGAAAGGCATGGAAATGGCATGGCATGGAAAGGCATGGCAATGGTGTGGAAATGGAAATGGAATGGAAATGGCATGCCATGGAATGGCTTGTAAAGGCATGACAATGGCATGGAAATGGCGTGGCATGGAAAGGCAATGGCATGGAAATGGCATGGCATAAATAGGTTTGTGGAATTTGGTTTGGGAGGGTCCTTTGTCTCCTTCTGTGCTCTAACCCAAAATTTAGGTAGGAATTTGCAATAAACTCTCATAGATGGTGAAGGGAAAAGAATAATGGTTTCAAGTCTCCCTGGAGGAATTTTTGTAGCATAACATTACTTTCTATGGTGTGTAATTAAATGTAACCTCAAAACTTTTATTTGTAGGTGGAAAATGATACACATTCTAAGATCTAGTTTCCATGTGAACTCTCTCATTATAATGATCAAAATCAATAAGTTTAGTGGACATCATGGAATATTGAATCAATGTTATTAATAATTGATGGGTTTAACAAAATTTACATATACCCATTACATAATATAAACAAACATGAGTGCATTAATGAGTCATTGACTAGTCTTTTTGGAATTTATGAAGGGTTACACATAAATCAAATGATTTTGTATATGTCATGCATAGAAAGAGGGGAATAATGTGTGTGCCCTAGAAAATGGTCAAATTATGGATTGAATCAACTAAGAAACTAACAACTATGCTTCTCAAAGGAATGTCAAGGGAATACTAGGGTCAAGGTTTTGTCCTAAGGAGACTAGGAATGCTAGGACTTATACCTAGAGGAGAAAAGAAATACTTTTATCATGTAGCTCTGGTAAGAGAAGAAGTTAGGGTTTTGTGGAATTTGAAAACCCTAATGCTACCTAATGTGCTTGTTATCGATAAGATAGAGGGAGTTGATCTTGTACAAGTGTGGGATACAAATGTAGGTTCCAAAAAGGAATTACCAATGTCTATCCTACCTTGTTAATTATCTCAAATGGAGTGAGCTATTGTCTAATGTTATCTTATGGTTTCCATCGCTAGGGTTTGAAGAGACCGAATTCTAACAACCCGTGATAAGATATTAGTAGGTGCATGTACTTCATTTTCTAAATATGTGTATGAAGTGTTTGGGTTGTCCAAATGTTGTGTGCTTTCATGATTGAATTTTATATTAAGTCAACTTTGTAATTGAGAAATTATAGTACTAGTTATGGATGTTAATTTGACATAACATTGATTTGAGATTGTTAAGTGATTTAAAATTATGCAGAAGATAAATGAGAAAATTTATTTCTATAATAAATTATTGTAATATGTCATTTTTTAGGTCACAATATTTTCAAGTGACCACTATTGAGTGTGGATTGTCATTGTATTTAGATGGAGATAATTCAAGAGGTAGTCCATATTGTTGGTTGTGAGTTAGAATATGGATATCCACAACATTCATGAAAATAATTCAAAAGGAATGATCTATCGATGATGTAGATATACATGGTTGATTAGCAAGCAATGCTACTTAAGAACCATTAATTGCTTATGGATTTATCACTTAGCAATATTTTCCACCATAAGATATTTTGTAATGCGTAATGAAATTATTTATAATCACTTTAGAAAAAAAAAATCAAGGGATTAATACACATAAAATTCATGCACTTTGAAATTCATATAGTCATCAACATAAAATGCATAAACAATGAGATTCATAAAAAAATGTGTCATGAAATAAATAAATAAATATATATATATATATATATATATATATATATATATATATATATATATATATATATATATATATATATATATATATATATATATATATATATATATATTCAACATCGTCTAAATTGTACATGTTTTACAAAATGGCAATTTGTGCCCAATATACAAAGTGACAACAAGTGGCCTAGCATAAAAAAAACCTCCATGCAGTGGCCTAGATACAAAATGGCAGTAGTTGGTCAATCATTGACCACTTCCACCCTCGCCACCCTCAGGAGCATCCTAGAAATCTATCTTTCTTCTTTTGCTCGAGGAAGCACCTCGAGAGGTTCTAGGCCTAGGCATGCTTCGACACTTTGGAGACTACACAAAGAATAAACAGTGTTATAAGTTTTCTTCCTCAATGAATTAATAGACATACAAAATGATACTTTGTAATTTAACCTAAGACAACTCACTGCATATGTTTTTGCCATTTGTGAGGGTGTTACCCTCCTCCGCGACCCCAATCTCTCTACAATGCCACCCTGCATCAGTTACAAGGATCAAATCAAGAAAATTAAACAAATATGTGTAAAATCAAATTCATGAAACATAAAAAAAATTATCATCAATCCATTATCTCACTGTGAATATATCAGGCCTCGATGGAGATTCACTAGCATATGGAGCACAAGGTTGTACAAACTTCTCCGAGACAACCTCTATTGTGGCAGTCTCGGCCGATGGGGCTGATGGAAATGGTGGTGGGGGTGGGTGGAATACATGTAGTGCGGATGGGTGCCCTATGTGTGAATCCACTAAGGATGTGTGAAATAAGGCTGATGCTAAGAGTGGGTTGTGATGGACCCTCACAGGTTGTACAAGTGATTGCAACTCCCTAGGCCTGGAGAGAGGTAACCCAAAAGCAACGCCCAAGTTCCCAGGGAATGCAATAATACTATAGCTAGAAGATATATCTGCAGCTTGCATACATATTAATAAAATTGAACTATTAGTACCAAATAGTAAAATTCAAAAACATAAACACAAACAATTTGAGAATTATATGATATTTTAACTATACAATGATACATATGACGTCGGTGACTTGTCCATCCTAGATGGACATTCCTCGGCATCGCCTAGTCCCAAATCTTGTAGAAACATGAGAACATTTAAAATTTGAGGATGTCATAAAATAAAGAAATGACTATGGTGAATTTATCAAATGTGATACATACATGTGTGTGGGGTGCACCCAATGAACCGGTTGCCTCTACTGCTACGTCAATGGTGGGGCTAGGCATTGATGCATCCATTAGCATAGAGGGTCTACCGCTCGGATGTAACAAACGACAAACAAAATACAATAAAATATCGATATAAATACACAAAACACAAAATAAATATATAATGATCAAGAACATAGAAAGGGTTAGGATACTAACCTCCTCCATGAAATTATGTTTTCCAATGGGCTCTATAGGCCCATAGCATGTATGCCCGCAGCTCAAGCATCTGTGAGGTTCACATGGATGGATTATATTTCCATGTGTCCTATCCTCACTGTACTCTCATGTGCATGTTGAAGCTCCAACCCCTCTATCAATGTCACTGGCAGGAACCTCTTGCCGAGATAGTGCAACAAATCTACTGTGTTGCACTAGGATACAAGTCAATGATGAAATGGCTAGTTGTACATGTTGCAAGCTCTTTGCAACAGGAGGATGTTGGGTAGGGGATTCAAGCATTCTCCTAGTGGGATGAATACCTAACACGAGGTCACACCTTGAATGCTCTCAGTCCTGTGTGAACCCTCAACCCACCCTCTGAAATTCACCAATGTCAAAGTAGTTGACATGCTTACCCAAAATAAACTCAACCCATAATTTTCTCATAAAATATAAGGGCATATCCATGTTATTGTAGGGAGGTTTATTAAAAACCATGTACCACCTATCCATCCATTTTTTACTAATATGGGGATGGATGCACCAATCAATGGGGATTTGTTTCTTGGTCAATGGTAGTTCTTGTCCATTTATAGGATCCCTAAAAACAAACAATATTTGTTGTTTTGAAATTCTCAGTTCTTTGACTTGGCTCTTGTCCAACAAAATGTTATAGTACTCATACATTCTTGCCCTATAATAAAAAATAGAGGTCAATTTTCCTTGGGAACTTGCAATGGACTTCACAATGATGTCCAAAGAAGTGGCAAAGGAGACTATGTTAGGCTCTCTAGTGTCCCTTAATTGTTCCTCAAGGGTTCTTAATATAACCAACCCCTCATCAATTTTAGTGTTTGCATTGGGTGGTTGTGGTGGGTTGGGGTTTTGATCTTCTTGCTTTTCTTCTTAGTGGTTTACATTGTCTTGGGGTTCCATTATATTATATATGTTGCAATTTAAAAGCCATGGCATGTAAATTAGGTTGGTTTTTTAATTAAAATTAAAAATCTAAAAAAAAAAAATAGATTCTTGAGAGAAAATGACTAAATTGGGTTAAAAATAAGATAAATTAAACATACCTAGACACGGTGGAAAGATCTTCCCTTTGTTTCTCCTCTCTAGATCCTCTCTCTTTACTCAATGAGAGTCAAAATGTGAGTGTGATTTGTGCACAATGAGCACAAATGCGCTCGCGCCCCTTTAAAAAAATTTAACGCACGTGTTCCTAAGAACGTGTATGCGTTCTTAAGAATGTGTATGCATTCATGCCACTAAACCTACATGGAAATCCTCGTGGAGGTTCGGCCACTTCCAAACCTATATGTTTAGGAACACACACACATTCGTGTAAGTGCACGTTCCTACTGACCCGCTTCCCACTTTTTCAGCCACGAACTTCTTGCACTCGCCCACTATGTAAAACAGTGTTGGAAGTGATGATGCGGGAAATAAAGTATCCGTATGGGAACTAAAATACTACTACAGAAAACTCTACAAAATTGCAGAAAATGGAATATTGCTACAAGAAGTGTAGAATTATGGAATATTGCTACAAGAAGTGTATAATTATTTACTTAACACATGATGCAAGTGAAATATATTAAATAAGAGTAATGATGAAGTAAGTACAACATGAAATGATATTATAGGACTAATGTTGTTGCTACAGGAAACAAATCGCTTGTACATAAATCATGAATAGCCTAATTTATAAATAGAAGAAACTAAAAATGTTGAAATTAAAGTAAAGCAAAGTACAAAGGTACCTTAGGTGACCCTGGGTGGTCCCTACCTAAATATCTTATAATGAACCTAGAAAACTAGTAATACCAACAAGATTGAAAGTGCAACTTTTCCATTAACATGTCATCTCAAAGTAGAAATACATCTAAAGAAATTCAAGTTCTTTGAATTCTCAACACAATGACATACAATGACTATAAGAATTTACTAACTAACCCATGGCTATCCCCTAGTCTCTTTTTATACTAAGATCTTGCATCAATCAACCCCTTCAATCACTCCTTAATTAAAGGTGTTATGTTCTTGGGATCCCTAGAATCAAGGCCCCTAGTTCTATGAACCATATCTCTTGGAAATTACATCTCATGGATTAATAGTTTGAGTTTGTGAGGATAGATATGGTTCTTTGAATACTTGGAAGTCGATGGAGGAGGATGAAGGGAAAATATCCCCATTTTTCCTCATGTCATGTTCCAGTAGAATTCCATTGATTATTCGACCTGCTTGGAGTCGGTCATGCAAATATTCATATCATCATGAAATCAAGATAAAATAATCAAATACAACACACTTTATCAAGCATCTCATCTCATTCATCATTTAATTGCACAAAACCTTATTTTATAATGATAATAATAACCTAATTTTAAGGTCATATCCAAGCCAAACACCAAATTGGTGTATGAGACCCCCTTGTTTGTGGGACAAAGGACCCCCTCTGCCCAGTGATTTGACTGGTAAAAGTGGGTTTATCAAGAACAAAAGAAGGTAAAAATGTGTCACAAATGGGCCTACAATGTGGAGGCCCATTATTTCCTCCTTCAACAATCTATTCATTAGAATCCTTACACCATCATCTTAGTTCAAAGAATTATGGAAATAGAAAAACAAATTGAAAAAATATGCTTCTTTAAGGTATTGTGAGCTCATAATGTACAGGTTCATCACCTTAATAATACAGGAGTGCAATTGGGTGAAGGAATTATTCAAATAAAAGGAGGGCACCTAATCTCATGCCCCTCCCATGATATTAAATCTCACACTATAAGAAAAAAACCTTATAGAAAAGGTTTTCGGTGTTACAATATTGGGAAAAATTATCAACAAAATCTCTATTATTGGTAGTGGAGGTTTTTGTGGGGGTTTTATTGGATTTTTATGATAACTAAAAATTCTAGGTGGTTGGAGATTCTAAGGGAGGTTTTTTTGTCAATGTGCTTATATCGATAATGTGCATCGGTGTGCCAAATATATACCATATGCATCGGTGCACCAAATATATACCATACACATTGGTGCACTTATATTTGATATGCACTAGGAATTCAAAAATATATAATAAACATAGGTGTGTATAATATATTTTTGAATCCTTTATGTGTATTTTAGATATTGAAAGCACCAATGCACTTATATCGACCATATGCACTGGTGCGCCAATATTTGATAAGCATTGAAGCTACAAAAATATATAATATGCATCGATGTGTATTATATATGTTGCATGCTCTATTGTGTATTTTATATAATGATAGTATGAGTGCATATATTAACTTATGTGTCGTTATGTATTGTAATGGCTACAATAACATTAATGGCAATGGTAATGATATTGGTAAAGGGAACAATGTTTTTTTTGTGATTATGAGCACTAGTGCTTTTATTACAGTAATTTGCATTGATGTGTATTACATCTATAAAAGCATTGATGTGTATATTACCTTGCACACCATTATGTATTGTAATGGTTACGATAATAATATTGGTAGCGATAATGGTATTGTTAAAGGGAACAATACTTTTGTTTTCGTTAGGAGCACAAGTGATTTTATTACAATTTCTTCGCACTAGTGTGTAAGATTCCTTAAATAAAACAGGTACATAAATATGTATGAACTACACCATTGAGTTCTCATGAATACAATTCATTAATAAGATTCAATGTTGAATTTTTCCATGTTGTCGGTATGCAAATGAAACTTCGTCTTTTTTTAACATAATTCCAGTCAATAATCAAAAAATAAAATATTTTTATAATAATATTGATTTTATATTTTAATTATTGTGTTTGGATATAAGAATTGCATTAATATGTTGTATCTTTTAAAAAAAGATATCATTTGATTACACTTTTGTTCATTGTAACAATGTAAATCATCCATATATTTAATCAACAACATAACATTTTACGACATTGGACCATTCAATAGAATACAAAATTTATTTTTATATATGAATAAGAGACCCTTTGTCATACAAAATGGTACAACATAAAGGTCCATGATAATGAAAATGTAAATAAATAATTGTTACAATTATTGGTAACATGTCGTCATCCAATTGGGACAATATGTGCATATTAAACAAAACAAAAAATTATTTTCACATACAAATATTCCAAAATATACAGGTTATAACATTCCATTTCAGTGATCATTAGTTATCGTTCAAACTATTTTCATTGCTCGAGATGCTCGCATGACTCATTTATTCATCAGTTGCAGTTGATATTGTACTTTTTTTATTTGTAATGTTTTGTTGATTGGCTTGATTTTGACATCTAGCCTCTCAACATTCCATCGACAAACATAGAAATAAAGTGTACATGATTGCATAGATCAAAAATCATACCATAGAAGTGAGTGTTTCATAAGAAATACACATTCTTTCAAATTCATTCTTCATGGTGTCTCTTAAGATGTCTTCTATTCTCCACTCCATAATTTGTTTCATACATGTTTTATATGCCATGATAAAGCATAGATATAACTAAAGGTTTCTTGTTGTTCCATTAATTATAAAATAAGGGAAGTAAAGCAACATAGGTACTTATAAAGTGTTCATTTTATCCTTGATACTCCAACATCTACTGACAACCCATACATAATCCAATTTCCATAAAATGTTTAGATGACACTTCTTTGTATGTTATCACTTATCAAAAAACATCCATGGACTATTGTAAATAAACTAAAATATAAACATTAGAACAAATAGGAAATCTTAATTAGTAAGAAAAACACAAGTATTGAGGGCGGCAAGAACAAGTGGGATCATCCTTGATCCTAGGGAGAAATAGGAACTAACTTATGTGTGGAGTTTATGAGAACCCACAAACAATCAAGCATACTCATATTCTCTTCTTAGAGGATTTCTCTTGATAAATGCATAAGAATGAGGACCTTTATTGTTATTGGAGATTCAAGCATAATTATCAAACTTATGAACTCCAATAAAACACCATCCAAGGGTTGCAAGTGCGGGGGGAGTATTCAAGATCCCATAGGAAGAAAGGTCGTATGTTACACCTTGGGGCTTGGAAAAGTCTCAAACAATATCAGAGAGGCCTATTCATTGTGGTGGGGTCTAGTCATTGCCAAGGAGGAAGGTTTTAGAACCCTAATAGTGCTTAGATATTCCATGCTATCTATTAAAGAACTGATGGATCAAGCCATTTTAAAGGAGAATGAATTGAGATCACTCATCCAGCATCAAAAGAATCATTCCATACTTTGACAAAGTATAATTTTGTCACATTACAAGGGATTTGAATGGAGAAGCATATTATTGGGACAAGGTGACCTCATCCATTGATCCTAGTTCCTTAATAAAAAACATGGTTCCAAGTTTTATCCCAATTTTCATAATTAATTGAATGGAACCCAAATCAATAGACATTCATTACACATCAACAGTTGGAGATAAATTTGGGATGTATGGCATTGACTCCCACATATGATTCACCTGGGCTTGTTCAAGTAAATTAAATGCAACTTAGTGCATTCCTCTTTGGTAAATGGGACAATGTAGAACTCACAATATCCCTTGTTTTTCTCTCCATTCAATTCAACCTATGTCTTCAGGACTGGTGAAATAAGTAGCAAGTATGCTCTTTTTTTAGTGGTATCTGTGGATTTTTGGTGTGGGAACATCACTTTTCTTGGGGGGGGTAAATAGAAGTGTTCATGGGAGGTGGATTATGGTCGCTCCATATCCTCAATGTGGGTAATATCTCTCCTTTTGACTAGGAAATCCCTGGTTCCTTGGTTCGTGTTTTCAGTTCCTGTTGCTTTTGATATTTTTCAAGATTTAGAAAGGAACGGTCAGAATAGAGATTTGCTGATTCTTTTAGCCTATCAAAGGATTGACAACGGGAATTTTTGTTGGGGTTTTTTTCAGTCTGGAAATTTTAATTTAAGTTTCATTATGAAAGGTATTTCCACTATAGTCGTGGATAATTCAGAGTTGAAAGATGTTCACATAATCCTTCATAGGTATGAATAAATCACCTAAGAAAATAGCAAATCTCTCATGCTAATATCTTCCAAAATCACAGAGATAGAACATGCCAGTCCTATGAAAAACACAAAAATTGTGACTCTCATTCTCTCCAAAAGTAGTGGATCAATTCTCTAGAATTCAAATGCAATAGACTTCATTCTTTGGTTGTCTCTTCATGTTTGGAATCTCTTTCTATCACCTCCAACGGCCTAGGCTCTAGGAATTCATTGCAAGAAAGCTTAAGGGAGGAGGAAATAGTTTGCTAGAACAAAGACCCCATGGAAATTGAGGAACCAAGTCCCCTTCACTCTAAAGAGGAGAAGGAATCTCAATGTAGTGTCCACCCCTAAATGTTTGAATGTTCTTTCAAGATGTAATGTTTTTGGGTCAGTTTGTAAAAAAAGTCACTAGTGGAATCACATGGAACTCCTATTTGGAGAAATATTTAAAGTCTAGTATTGTTTATATAGAACTTAGTATATTCTTAGAGCTATATATGAATTTTGATGGATGTACATGATGTTAGCTTCAGAGCATTCCCCTTTGAAATGAATACAACATTTTTTTTTTTGGTTATAAAAAAAAAAACAACAACAACAACCATTTGATAGCAAGCTTACATCTATCGTTGCGAGAATTCGAAAAGAGACTCTTCATTTCAAGGAGTTCTCATTTTTCCAAGTTTTGAGTTCTCTCAATCAACAAGCCAACATCCTCACAAATGAGGCCTCTAAACTAAATGAAGGGATCATTAAAAAAAATGGGGTTTATATGCGCAATCCATCCCCTAAGTTTTATCCATGGTTTATCAATATTGAAGACACATTACAAATCCATGAACCAACACTTGGAAATGCAATCAAGAGGTCATGTTATATCAAGTAGGAGATGGTATGTGAAGCACATTGCTTCTATGCTAGCCTCACACATGTCAGCCATTACTCACATCCAGCAATTTGAATCTTGTTGTCATTTAATCTAGGAATCAAATGGAATTATAATGGCTCAATATGTAGGTGGCTTGTCTGGCAATGGCTCATGGTGAAGGTTAGTTCTAGTTCAACTCATTTTTTTAGTAAGAATGCCTAATCAAATCATGCTAGTGTTATAGGGATATTTTTCAGTGTGTTAGGTGTCGGTGGTTTTTTCTTTACTCTAGTGTTGTGTTTAGGAAATCGGTCATTAAGGGAAATTTGAGGTCTAATATGGGCCTCCTAAGAAAAATAATAAAATAAGAGTTATGAATTTTCAAAGGGAAAGAAGTAAAACTACTTTTTTAATCGTATTTTTGACTTATCTCCTTATACGTTTTCTCAAATTTCAAATGTAGGAACTCATTGGATGAGGAATTAAATTACACATCCAACAAGTACCCACTTTGCATACTTTTGATAGACTCGTAGTGAGATAAATTTTCTTTCCAAGAAACATGTTTTTCATGTATTTTTAGTTTATCTCATTGTTGGTCTATCAAAACTATGCAAAGTGCGTACTTGTTGGATGTAGAATGTAATTCTACATCCAACGAGTGCTTGCACTTGAAATTTTGGTAAACCTATAAGGAGATCAATCGAAAATATGATTAAAAAAATAGTTGTCTTCCTTTCCCTCCCAAAATATTTACTCTTATGGTTGACATCATCATCTTGAATCCTATTGGTTCTTTTAAAGTTGATTTTGATAGTGAAATTTTTGTTTTGAGGCCCATTTTTACCTCAAAATTCCCTTAATGTTTGGTGCTCTACTCTGGTGCTATGTTATGGTGTTGGGTGTTTGGGGTCTTGGATATTTCCAGGGTTGTATGTGATTGGTGGTTATTGTTCTTGTGTGGACTTTGTTTGAGATTGAATTTATAGGTTGGTTTCTGGTGACCACCTTGCTCTATCTCTATTGGTGTAGTTTCCTTCTTGGTTGGCATCCCATCCTAGTTTGTCGTGTCTATTCCTAAGAAAAATCTGGTTTGGTTCTTTGAAATTACTCCTTTGGGTGTTTTTTCATTCTCTTTTATCTACACAAGAGAGGAAGTTTCTCAATATGGATTATAGAGAATTTTAAGAGTTACACAAGGTGCCTCACAAACATGAAGAGTTCATAAACAATAACAGAACATCAATTTTCTTAGTGACCACCAAGGTTTACGATAATGAACATAAGTGTATATCTCGTAAGGCTTTGGTTATGGGCACTCTTATTCAAAAAAAGAGACAAATTCAAGTTCTGGAAGGTGAATGTTCCATGCTAAGGAACATGGTCTAAAATCTTAGTAAATGCTCACATTCAGTTGCTTCCAATTTCAGAATGGGAGTGAATTTTTCCCTAGAAGATCCCAAGGAGGAAGAAACATTACACCAAATGATGGAAGATATGGACTTGGATATCCAAGAATCTCATCCCACTAACATTGGACAAGATGAAGCTATCAATAAACATGTTTTTCATTATTGTGATATGTAGAACAATAATAATCTTACTAATAATATTTATATGGTGAGAGTTGTTTTTAGAACTATTCGGAAAATCCACAGTATTATTAGGAGTCTTTTATAGAGTTTACACTAGTAGTAACTTTTTGGAACCCCCAGCAAACTATGACTTGGAATTCTATGTTTTCGACATAAATTGTTTTCGTGTATTGTTCGTTTTCTTACAATACAACACTCTTTTTGTATTACTTCACTCTTTATATTAGTTGCAACTTTTTATAATACAAATTTTACTAGTTTCTATTAAAAAAAAACGTAGGTACTCGCAAACTTTGTGATCAACCATTTTTTACCTTGTCGTCCCATCTTGTGTGTTGAATGGGTTCCATTTGTTTTCTTTTCTACAACAAAAGAACAATTGAAATTAGTATTCCAAGTGATAATTAAACTCTTTGTACATTAAAAATGAACAATGCTTACATACGTTAGACGCACATTTTTTGGGGGATGGATCCTCATACGATGTTTTAGGCTCATTTATGTGACCATCTCCTTATATAATGTTTTTGACATCCCTACTAGTAGGTTTCAGATATTACTTCATTCGTTCTTTGGTATTTTATCTATCTTCCTCAAAAATGAAAAGCACAATAAAAAATTGATTAATATTTATATGAAAATAAAAATAACAAAAATATTAATTTGGTAATTTTTTAGACTAGTATATGCATATTATACAAAAATGTGTTTAGCAATAATATTTTTTAAATGATTCTTTTTTGTATTATGTTTTCTTTTTATTGCAAGTATCACAGATCTCATTGACCATAGGCTTCAGAAACACTTCTATTTTATATATAACCTAATTATTAGAGTCATTGGATTGAATTTTGTATTCTGA
>ML776970.1:313670-340233 GCA_009831015.1 Picea engelmannii | reverse complement strand
GGAGTGGGGGCCATAGGCGCCAGAACAAGGGACAAGTGTCGGAAGACCAAGCTTGGTCGTGAGTCAACGCCAAGTGGCATCAGGGATTGGAGGATCGGAATTTGCGAAGGCCTGTGCATCGTGACATCATAAACCCCGAAACCCCGATGGGTAGCTATAGAGTTGCGGTCATATGGTAGCAGGTCCTATGGACCGGGAACTGAACCAAGAGAGCTAATGCGTAAGGAGCACATTGGAATTCGGAGGATCGTGAGTCATGGGGGTGAATAAGTTTTGGCATTAGAAACCCTGAATCCCGATATTGAACCAGGGATTGGCGTTTCTCTAATGCAGGATTGTGGGAGATTAACCCAAAATTTTTAAATTATGATAGTGGGTGTGTTACATGTATAATCATTCCTTACAAATTTGGCTCTTCAGAAAAATCTACCCACTCCAAAGTGTTCCTTGGTAAATCTCTTTTGCACAAGCCTCCCCTCTAACTTTTGGAAAAACAATGGAATAGGAATTAGGGTTTTCTTTTATAGATTCACTTTCACAAAATGAATTTCCCACTCATTTTTTCATTTGATATTTTGATGCATTGATGATAAATGTTCATGCCATTTTTTTAAAATTAAGCTAAGAATGCACCCTTTAGACTTAAGTACACCAATTCATGATGTTGACTTAAGTGTGATGCTAAAAATAGTTTACAACGAAAATAGAAGTGCAAACTTATGAAATCAATACTTTGTGGAGGTTTTCCTTGATGGAGGTTTTTGCATAAGTTTTCCTTTGTGGAGGTTTTTGTGGAGATTTATTATTGGTGTGTATCATGATTTAGTGCACTAGTGAATTTAGGATATGCATACGCACCAATGTGGTAAATGTGCATTGGGTACATTGATTACTTTAAAAAGTCCCTCAAAACTATGTTTGAGTTAGAAGGTTACATGCATCCCAAACATTTTTTTAAGAATGTAGACATGTAAATTAAAGTACTCCATAGGATATGTAGTGACTATCCATATGTTCATGAGTGCAAAATTTATCATTTGAAAATTATACAAATGACACTTAAACTCGCACCATCTACTTAAAATATGATTTTAAAAGTCTATTTGAAGTTAGAATGGTACATGCTTCACAAACTTTGTTTTAAGAATCTAAACATGTACTAATTATGGTTTTGGCTCAAATGTAGAGAAAAAAATAGGTGATATTTAAAATGATCAATTCTTCATATTCCAACTCTTTCCATATCATTTTAAGTTAATCAAGTTATCACTTATTGTTTGCAGTAAGTTCATATTATTTTTATTTTTTTATTATCTTATTGAATGTTACCTTTGCACATGCATTTGAATAATTGTTCATTGAATTTTGTAGAATCTAGATTCAAGATAGAGTTTGTATGTGTAGGATATTCCATCAATCCAAAAACATCGCAATCTCTTATCAATAGAAAAATATCACAAGAATATGGTAGATGAAAATCAAGTTTACCCCACCAATTGTAACATGTCATCTTCCAGCAGTCATCTTGGGATAATGGTACTTCACTGTGAATTTGATCTCTTTTACAACACCCCAGTAGTATGTGGTTGTTCAAAATGTAAAGGGTTGAAGGTGAACCCCTGGTGCGTCATATTGTCTCATTATATTAAATGACTAAATAACCAAATTTGATGGTCTAATACCTCCCACTGTGGTCAAGGATCCAATAGGTGATATAGAAAATACATGTAGGAACACTTCCATATGCTCTTTTTTTGAAAATTTGTAAGCCCAATCAACTATGTTTCATCCTAAATTAACCAACCTATCTCAATCAACTAATATTTCCAATGAGTCAAAGTATGATATCGATACTACCCAGAACATCTCTAGTAGGAGATCCAAAAAATTGTGCAAGCTGAGAGAAAAAATGTCGAAGCACACACCAAGATCAACTCCATTGTTAAAGGGTAGAAATGACTTCTCTCTTCCTCTCCATCCATAAATTAAATACAAAACAGGTTAAAAATACACTTTGTATGGAGGTCAATCGTCTTCCTTTCTCGTGCCCATTGTTTCTCAACTAAATCCTCCTTTTGTGGTAATAATTACATGACTGTCAAGTCTAAACTAAATACTAAAAATATTGGGTTGTTTATCCTTTCACATTTATTCACTCCTTCCAAAAAATTGGTAGCACTTATTATATTTTGTGGTCCTATTTATTGTCAATATGATTACTTGAATATTGTTAAATACAAACATGTCATTTCCATGTATAATATGTGCATGAACGGTTACTCTTCTAAAAAAATTAACAAGAAGAACCTATTATATATCAATGGTCATCCACTCACTCATGGGAACATTGCAAGGTTCTTAAATAGTTATAGGTTCTCATTGTTCATTTGAGGAACATTCCAATGACAAAGAGTTCTTTATGAAACGAAAGGCATTCAAATGTTGGTGTGCATTCATTATGTAATTTATCTCTTAGTGACAAGTTTTTAATAAACTATAACTTTCATAGACCACCAACCACTCGTCAAATATGCTTGCATTTGAATAATTGTATTTTTATTTTTTTTCAATGGAATTAATGTAAATGTATTGCTTAATTCAACATTTGTTTTATAAAGTGGTCGGTTGCATGTGTACTATTGGAAAAAAAATATCACGCCTCTAATAAATGTTTGATCTAATGTTTGAACATATTAAATGCATTGTATTTACTAATATCAACAAATTTAATATTCAATATGTTTCAATGGGGATTCTAATGACAAGTAACTTGTCTACCATCTACTATTGCACCCCACTATAATAATGTCAATTCGAAAGAAGGATGCAAAATGAGCTTATCTCAAAGAGGAAGCATACTAATCACGGTTGAATCAACCACCTATTCAATTCCCACTACATCCTAAGTCACCAATTTAGAACATCTATAGTAACATTTGTTCCTCGCATGTTGGGGATGAAAACGACGATACTGAGGTTGGTATGGATGATGTTTTACGAGATATCCATGAAATGGAGGGAATTTTGTTACATGCATACTAGAAAGATGAGCTAGGAGATGATACTCATATTCAAAAGAGTGAAATATACTTCCACTTCCCATCTCTTTGGACATGGGTCAAGGTCTACCCAACTAGGGACAACAATGTTACTATACAACTTGAAAGAAATGTATGGTATGTTAGACGTATGGTTCTTGGAACTAATGAGGTAATTAACCATTAAATCCCCTATATTTTGATGAATATTATCACATAATCTACAATGAAAAGGATTTCTTACATGCTTGATGACAATGTAAATTTCTATTTCCCACTAATTGTATGTCATTAAAATATAAGGTACTTCCAAGTGATAATTCCCTCTCTAATAGATGCAAAGAGGCAAAGAAACTATTGAAATGGTTGGGTGTTGAGTACATATCATATCACACTTGTATGAATGATTGCATTCTATATAGAGGAGAATACATGAACAAAGATATATGTCCAAAATGTGGGCATGACAGGTACCAGAAATCAATAAACAAGGGTAATGCACATGGTCATCCCCATAATATATTGAGGCATATGCTTATAATCCAAATGATTCAATGGCTCTTTCGTTGCAAAGAATAATTTGTGTGGCAAGGGTGGTATGCCTTCCACATAAGTGAGCTAAGAGTTATGTGGATCCTAGCGGATTCAATAGCGATGAAGCATATAGAGGATACATGGCCTGCTAAATTCAAGGACGAAGTAAGAATACTTTGATTGAGCATATCCACGGATGGATTTAACCCATATTCCCTCCAAAACATCAACTATTATGCTTGGCCAATGGCAGTGATCAATAACAATACCCCCCATGTTTGCCTATGAAGAATGAACATCTTGGGTTGGCTCTTATAGTCCCTCGTAGAAGACAAGTGAAAGTAATGGATGTCTAACTCCAACCATTGGATCGATGAATTGAAGAAATTATGGAAAATGATACATGTATACGATGTATCAAGACCCATCCCAACAAAGAGGTCTTGTATGTTGTATGACATGTATGCAAACATGATTATCTAGGACTAGAAGTTTACTCTAGTAAGCATGTTAATTGATTTGTTTATATTTGTAACGTTACTTGGCATACTTAATTTGGTGCAACTATATTTGTTGGTTCTAACGTGTTTCATATGCAACAACATCATAGATATAGTAACAAAAGGGTATAATGGATGTAATGTTGTGGACCTTCTGTAGAGGCTAGGTGGTCCAACCATATTATACGAAAGTAGGTGTTTAATTTCTCGAGGGGATTCCTTGAAGAAGACCACCATTATAGAATAGTAGCATCTCTTTTCACTGATAAAATAGAGAGAACCTAGAGACATGAAATATTGTCGCCAACATATTGGCTTAGGGAATATGACAAAGAGAAAGAGAAGGAAATTGTAAAATTGTTCAATTCAAACACGATTCAAATGGGGATCCTATGTTCGATGATCTTGAATTTTTGGACACCTATGTTGAGAAAATTCCCATTGGAATGAAACGAAAAATTGTATTTTATGAGCTTCCATATTGGGAGTATCTTAATATTTCATGTTTACTAGATCCCATGTATATATTCAAAAATGTTTCATTTTCTTTATGGAGGCACGTATCATTGAAAAAAAGTGGCAAATTGGGTGTTAGGAGAGATATTATTTCTTCAAATACTGAAAATAAATAGTGGCAAAGAAAACAAAGTAGAGGAGAGGTCAATCCCTCTAAATATTTTAAAGGAGGTGTTGTCCCAAGGATTTTGAAGAAAGATTATCTTTCTCTGGCGAAGGATGTTTTATTGGGTGTGAAGGCACTTTCTTTATATGGTTTGACTTTATGATGTTTCTTCAGCATAGAAGAACTTTTGTCTAGGTTGAAATCACATGACCATCTAAACCTTGTAAGGATATGTATGTCGATTACATGCTTCTTTTTCTGCAGTGTAGGTTATAATGTGTTATGCACTCACAATCAAATTTATGTCAATTAATTTTGTATGTGTCTATTTTATAGTGTTATCATCATTTTTTTGTGCATGGTTGTATGAACCATGACCTCCCCTAAGACCTGTGATGTGCCATATCTAAATCCTTTTCCTTTTTTATGTTTGATTACATTAAAAGAGATTCACAAGGCTATCATTCCATGGTGGTATCAAGAGATAGTTGAGATTGTTTGTATGCTTGAGAAAGAACTACCCACGAGTTTCATGGACTTGTGAGTCCATTTTCTAATTCACCTAGTTGATGAGGTTAAATTATTTAGGATGGTATCATGTTGTTGCATGTTCTTCTTAGAGAGGTATTGAAAAGGTTGAAGGGGTTTTTTTGACAAAGGGAAAAAATTGAGGGGTCTATGGCAGAGGGATACATAATATACAAGTCATTCTATTATTCTAGTGAGTACATAAAGAAAATAAATGACACACCGGGTGGGGTGATTTGGGGATCACCAATGGGATGGGGACAAAGGTGGGGTAGCTACTCCAATTTAATGAAAAAATGCCCATGATAAAGATTAAGTCACTTGTATTTTGCCAAATTTCTATAGATCAATTATTTACACAAAACTTGATAATATATATTTGACCTCATAATATTTGTTTTGATTTCATGAATGCATCTTTGAATTTAGAAATCAATGTCATCGATAAATTCATGCTACATGGAGGAAACGCAACCATGGTTTTCATTGTATGAAGAGAAGAGAAGGAAATGGCAAAGTCATCATGAAATAATTCATATGGTTGAATGGTAGAATCATGCCTTATCTTGATCATTCAAATGAATGCATGCCAATGATCTATCTCAATAGTTGGGTGGTTGACCATATTAGAGAGAAATATGGCACGTTCGATCATTACCCACGTGGTGAAGAGGATGCATTAAACATAGGGATCAAGTGTGGAAACCCTTTAATAATTTCTCTATGTACTTTATTCACTTTATAATGCACATTTGAATTATAACATTTATTATGTTTTTATTAATGCTCTAGTTATTAGACATATATCACTGTCATGTGTTCGCATTTTTACAGGTGCAGATGTCCCCATATATGTGGGCATATGGACATTATTTTCACACTGAGGATGTCGATGATGGATGTGTCACACTAGACTATAGAGTGGAAGTCGAGTTTGACCAATCTAGTTGTGTAGCCATCATATTTAGAACCTAATAGCGGGGAAGTTAGGTTATGCCAAAAAGATACAAGCGATCATGCAAGTGGACTTCCAATATTTCCAATGTGTTTAGGTGCAAGTGATGTGATACATTTGACCGAGCTGATGTAAAGGAATATCATAATAGTGGGCTAATATGTATCAACTCTAAAAAGTTGTGGGATGAAAAGAAGGAGCCTTGTGTTTTCCTAAAACACTACAATCAGGTGTTTTCTTACCTCGATGTATTGGATAAGGATTGGTGGTTCATACTAAGACATGATCTATGATAAAATCATATTTTTGAGAACAACAATGTTATCATGCCAAGTGAGGAAAATAACTAGGGTGATGGCAATGAATATTTATATGTACATGTTTTATTTCAACATTTATATTGTAGATTTGTCATTTTATTATAGCTATTTATAATCGTCCAATTATGTTATTTCTTCATTTTATGATGTTGGATATGAAAAGATAAAAACCATTTACAACCATCATGTTGAAAATAAGTTAAATTGTTTTGGAACTTGAAGATGTTTAATAAATTATGAATCATTTTTAATTGTAAAATATGTATGTTGTTCCTTTAGGGTGTTGCATAAAAGGTGTCTTTGATATATATTTATTGTCATACATTAAACTAATAAAAGGGTTTTTATGTGTACAAGCATCTTTGTCTTTCTACAATAACACTTATCAACTAGTGGAATAGGTACAAGTATATTTTAAGTTCACAAGCATATAAAATAATCAAGATGTGTTTAATACATATTTAACAAGATACATTAAAGATATTTCATGTAAAAAAAATTACGTGCTAAATGCTTTATTGTAATGAAAGAAGTGAAGTGCATTGTACAACACAATATGGGTGAAATGCATAACGTTAGATAATTCTTATAAATATATCAATTAAATAAACAAATATTGAAGTCAACATCAAAAGTAAAAATGTTGAAGATTTTATAAAAATAAAATCACAAATAACTTGAACCCCAAACTACATTATTCACAAAAATTGGTACAACCAATTACCTGCACCAAATCATATATATGTCAAATAGATATAATGTTAAAGAGATCTTTTTTTAGTCAATGGATATAAGTTTATGTGCAAGACCATCTACAAGAAAAGGAAATTTGTTCTCATACATTTTTTACTAAATGTAAGCATCTCCTCTAATTTGTTTTTTTTTTGTTCCCTATATTAAATACATCCCAAGATAACCCTAATTGTGGTTAGTGATGATGACTCTTGTAAATATAAAAATCACTAATCAAAAGAGACTTACAATATGAGGATCGCTATTGTCAATGATGTGATATACGTCTATGGAGCTTATAGACATGATTAGAAAATAAATCAACAATGATTCTCAAAAGTTTGATGAACTTCATTATTACATATTTCCACTACTAACTAGGACTTTGACTAAGAGTACTAATCATTAATTTTAAGAGTTCGTCCATGAGATTTGTCACCCAATATTTATAAAGAGGTTGCATTTGTAAGGTCATAGTAGTGTGGAGCCTTTAGTGGAGTCAATATAAATAACATGTTCCATATCCATAATAGGAGGGTGTTCTATGGTCATTTTTTGAAAAACTAGTTTATATTTATATTGCAGTTTAGAAAGACTTAGAAGATGAGTTCATTGAGAAGGCCTCTTATCCATATAGTACAAGTGGACCATAAATATAAAACGTTATTTCTTCATAAGTTCTTTCATGTAACATTCTTGCAAAATGGATAGGAACTTGCAAGTTCTTGTTTTAAATTCACTAAATATTCCTCTTGAAAATCAACTATTTTATTTCTAAATGCAATTGTTTATGTGTAACATCATGGTAAGATAGTTTAAAATAACTCTATTACAAAAAAAATTACATGTTTAAACAAATAAATAAATTACAAACTACAAAAAAATAACACTTAGTGCAAAATTTTCTTAATAAAAAATATCACAAATTTAAAAACTATAAAAATTGAAAATAAAAATAAAAAATTTGGTCTTCAAGTTTGTAATTATTATTAGCTTTTCAAAATTGAGTGAATCACTAATTATACAATCTCTCTCTCTCTCTCTCTCTCTCTCTCTCTCTCTCTCTCTCTCTCTCTATATATATATATATATATATATAGCATGGGGAATATATGTGTGCTTAGGAGGGAGATGGGGCCTCCAGCTACGGTTTCAACAAGTCGATAGTCTCGCATAGCTCTTTTTCCTTATATATAACATAGTTTTCTACCCCTCGAATAGTTTTCCTTGTGAATGTTGTAAAAGGCTTGGCATGTAGCAGACGCAGAAGATGGAAGAAGAGTTAGTGGACTATTCAGACGACCCCCTGGAGGGTCGACTAATATGTTCATCACCAAAAATTTTGGGGGATCTCAGGCATATGATCGTCCAGCCTTCGAAAAAGGTCACCTCACAAGTTCTAGAATCAATCATCACAAGAGTTGGGGTGATCTACCACCAAGAAATCAAATAGACAATTTTTCCTCTACATGATCCCTCAGAGCCTCATTCCATCAAAGCCACAAAAGATTATCATGGATAATTTGCATTAGTCTCAAATAATTACAAGTCGATATCCTCAATGGCAGTGGATGAGAATGAAAAATATGTTGTTTCTTCATGGGAGCAACATCGCATCCAAACCTATGATAGGGCTTCCCCTACAATGAAGCCCAAAAAAGGATCCAGTTCCAACCAAGAGGCACACCTATTGGAATCACTCCACAATGGCTTTATTGGCCAATTGTAGATTTTAACTTTATATAATTAATTACTGTGAATGGATTCTTGATAAAAAAATAGAAAAGATACAATGGAACACACACACACACACACACACACACACACACACACATTACACGGATATTTTACCCTAGAAACCCAAACCGAGAAAACCAGCAACTTGTTTAGGGCCCCACCTCTAATTATTTATGCATCATATTAATGTTTACAATACAATATATATAGAATATTGTAGCATCAAAAACCCCTCATCCATTGACATGGATTAGTCTAGAACCCTAATTCCTTAACCAAAATTAGAAAACCATCAACAAAAAAACATGTGCTGAAAAATCGCTAAAGACGGACGCAAAAAACTGCCAAAAAAAAAATTGGGGGCTCCACCCCTGCACCTGATGCAATGAAACGTGTGGGATTGGTAATGTAAATAATATAACACATACCCAACACAAATTTCTCTTAGAATATCTCATGAGCATACATGCAGAGGTTGCAAACCCTCCTCACACTATTGTCAGCCACAATCTCAATGCTATGAAAGGAAAAAGACTAAACCAAATATGCATTAAGCACAAGTCCATGGACACAAACATATTCCTAGGGGAGGATGTAAAATTAAATGAAATTTAACTCATGTATAATGCATCCCTTGCGGGGAGATTGGCAAGCAGGAGGATATTAGGGGAAACCCTAAAAAAATGGGTGTGTGATCATTTCTTGGGCCTCATCGGATATGAGCCTAAATGTCTAGTTTTGGAAAAGGGTTAGTTGGTGTGGATATATCAAATTAGTACGGATGAAAAACTCCTTCTCTCCTGATGGAACTAGGAAACCCAAGCCCTATTCCTAAAAAAAATGGATTGTGAACTTTGATGCAAAGTCAGATGGGCTTGAAGTCATCCCATCATGGGTACATCTTCGAGGGATTCTCATAATCCTCTTGTCAAAGGAGGTATTTAAAGAGACTGGAAATACCCTTGGATTCCTCTACGAAGATGATCTCACATACGAGACCATGGGATATATGGGCATGGACTGCATCTTTGTTGGTCTAAGCCTAGTTGGTGGCCTCACAGACTATATTATCATTCACAGAGGGAAAGTCACAATCCGTCAAGTTTTGGATTACAAAGCTAAATCCCTTTTATATGCGAAACATGTCATTCTTATGGACACCTAGCCATGGGCTGCAGAAATAGAGAAAGGTGAAATATGTGGGTAAAAAAATCTATTGTGGATGTTGGACACATGAAATGGATAGGCGAGAAGTGCTTTATTCATCAATATGATACATGTATAGGTACATTGATGTGACCATTCGATTTGTATTCCCAGAGGTCTCTTGGACTCCAAATGATTCTACAATGACTTGACTATTCACATTATTTCAAGTTTGTAACCCTAACGGATTGCGTTTTCGACATACCCCCCCCCCCTTAATCCGAAGGGGTGTAAGTGATTCCAAGACGAGAGCTAAAATCTAAAGGTGGACAGTTGAAGTCTAGAAGTGTGTAGCTACCAATGGTTGAATGTACTCTCTGAAGACATTGGTTTTGGGATGAACATAAATCGAATGGCTAGCAGAAGTTTATTTCTTCTACTAAATGGTGGTGGTGGTTTAAGGAAGACCACAAACCAATCTAGTGGTTTAAGGATGACCACAAAGTCTAGAACTTGGCTCTAGGATCAATGGTTCCTCGAACATTTCCTAAGTTAGATGGAAGCTGAAAGTTGATGTCTTCTGCTAATTAGAAGTGCTCTCGATTTTTGGTTTAAATATGACCATAAAATTTTGTCTAGCAGAATCGAAAGTCTTATACTAAGTGGAGATTTAAGGAAAAACACAAATTGTTGTCTAGTAGAAGATGTAATTATTCTACTAAATGATGGTTTAAGGAAAACCACAAACCAAATCATGCTCGCTTGTTGTTTCTTAGTTGATAAGACTTCAAAACTTGAAACATGACTATCAATCATTGATGTTGTTCCCCCTTTTCAGGTACAAGGTGAGAATATTAAAATCTTGTCACTCCAAGATGTGTCAATACTCGAGAATGAATTTTATGATATGACTGAGATATATTCTTGATTGTTGATGACCATCACCAAGAAGTCATCCACCCATAATGGTTCTTTATTCTTTCATGTTTCTTGTGTTTAGAACATTTGTAAGGATGATTTTTATTTCTGCAATGCTCATAGGGATGAATATCAAAGCATCAATCTTCCATGTGGCCAACTCACTGAAAATGTTGGCATTTCTGAATCAGCTCTTGAACTGGAGGAGGTGAATATGAATTCTCTTGAAGCAATCCAACATTCTAGAACTAGATCAGTTTGGTGTAATCATGAATCTGAAAGGTCACTTCCTTTTCATATCCGATATTGAATCTATGTTTATTGTTCATAATTTATTCCCAAGGTCTAATGATTGGTTTGGAAAGAGGAAGTTGAAATTCATTTGTAATTGAATCTGAAGCTTTCTCACTAAGGTGTTCCTGCAATGGTTGTTGTCCCAAATAGTCATATTTTGATCACGGATTAGTTCATAATCTCGAATATTCTTTCACTCAAGTGCATCGTGAAGAAGTTCAGTCTAAATTTATAGCAGTGATACTTTGTCTTGTGAAACTTGCAAGCAAGTTACAATAGATTGCAAATTGGTTTTGTCAATTGTGATTGTGTTGTCCACGCAAGAGAGTATTAGAGTGTTCGGTAAATCTAGATGAAATTAGAGTCAGAGATCTCTTGCAACTCCACCTAGACTTTACAATGCAAACACAACAAATGAGGGGTGTCGGCTTCTACCAAAAATGCACCCTTACAATGCAAATCAACTTGGAAATCAAAAATATCATACCAATGTGAACTATTCAAAAGGTTGAGGAAGAAATCGAGCCATCAGAGATATTCATCTTGCTAAAACAAATCAACTTGATTCAATTTTGCTTCAATAGGAAAGAGGTGCCTAGATACCTTTTAGGGTTTAACCACCACCAGTGATCATGGATGTACAATTTCTCCAAAAATCTTGTTCGAAACTATGGATCTGTTCACATAACCAGCAAGGAGATTGATGAAGATTTTGATAAAATGCAAAAAGGACCACAAAATATCAGGTAAAGTAGCTGCTAGACTACAATTCCTTTAGGTTGTATCCCATGTTTCTCAAAAATTAATTTACAACATATCATTGCACTATGCAAATCTCCAAATGTAAGCTTGACAAGATAGCTTTCTCTACAAGTCAGATCTGACCCTGAAAATTGTTACTTGAACTCGTGTTTGAAATCACTCCATCAGAAAATTTGCTCTCAAACAATAACAAACTTAGGACCTTGCATAAATTGCAATCGATAGAGTAGTGTGAGTCTACAGATACAGTATAAGTGACACTGCATTATGGAGAACTTTAACTGTTACAAATAAATCTCCATGTGTACCCGAAACCAAACCATTTTTACAAGAAGGATTGTTAAATAAAATGTAACCTCAACAATCTGATTGTACACTGCCAGCTGTCCTGGCCAGTTGTACTATCATTTCTTGATTTGCTTGAGCCTATTTAGCTCAGCTAGTTTCCCTTTTCTTGTGTACTATTTCACTCCTTTCATTTGTACTCTTTTTCCATATATTCCTAATATACTCAATATTGTTTTCTACTCTGTTCTTTTCTCTGTACTTCTTGCTTCTCATTTTATCATGGTATCAGAGCATCAGTAGTAAGCCTCTTCACATAGTCTGGAGAGCAACACGATCCTCGACAATGAAAATCTTACACTGTTCATGAGAGCATAGGACGTGAGTTTCTTCACAAGGCTTGGAGAGCAGTCTGCCATCCGCCCAAAAGAATTCGCAGAAAGCTCACACGAGGAAGCAGAGTGTTATACGCTCAAAATATTGAGGGAAAAGAAAACATGGAAGGAGAAAGTGTAAATAATCGTGAACATTTATAGATTCGTCAAAGATTCACGAAGAAGAGTTGCATGAGGCAGAAACATTTAAAGAATTCAAAGAAATTCGTTCAATTTTGTGAAATATTGTTGTAGAAGGAAGAAACATCTAAAGATTTCGTTAAATTCTTTAAAATTCATGAAAGATTGTTGCAGAGGGAAAAAAGATTTAAAGAATTCGTGAAAGTCTTTCAAATTCGTGAAAGATTCACGAATTTCTTGCTTCAAGAGAAACTCTTTGGAAGAACAACAATGAACATGCTAAAGAAGCAAAGGAACTAGACGCAGTCGTAAGATCAGTTCTGCTAATAGATCTGAGTCGTTAATCGAGTTCATAAAGGACGTGGAGCACGCAAAAAAGGCAAAAGATTTTCAGCCGTCAGATTTAGCGCAGAGGACCGATAGCCATCAGATCCAGGAGAAAGTGCACAAGGTTTAGTCCTATGAAGTGCACAGGAGAAAATCCGACTTACTAAGTCACGAAATCCCGAAATAGTTGGGACCATCCATCAAGAAGGACACGTGGCTAGATCTCGGCATTTCGTTGACTCGCAGGGAGTAAAGGTCAAAGAACATTGCCGTGAGAATTCGTGAATCATGAAATCATGACTCGATCTGAATCGTTGGATCGAGAAAGATCATGTGCCATCAATCTAACGCTATCACGAAATCGGGAATCGAGAGTTGGATGAGCAGAGGAGACTGCACTCCATACCGTGATACATGATATCATGAAATCACTCCAACCGTTGGATCTGGAGTGACAGGTGAAGAAGATCTGGAAGTCGTCGGTGTTTTTTTGGGCACCGGGAGAACGAAGGTGAAGACTGGGGAAATTAGATTTCGCGAGAGAATTAGGACTGTCCCTCTCAGAGGACAGGCGACAGCAAATCCAAGCAACATCAAAATTTTGGAATTTCGGAGTTCGGGGTTTGGAGAACATCGTGACGAGAGTTCAAGAGTCGCGAAATACCGATTCGCGAAATCCTAAAAGAATCTAGACCATCAGATCATAAGAGGATCTGGACCGTCGATGCAAGCGCCATCACGATTTGGCTACCGTGAAATCAGAGGCGAGAGTCTCTTGAACTCGCGATACGCGAAACTCTGAAATAATCTGAGTCATTGATCTCAAATCAACAAGGATCGTTGATCTTTCAAGCCAATTCGTCATTTTCGATAATTCATAGATCGGGGAATCGAGGAGTCAGAGGAGCTCGATATCAGGGTTTGCAAAGTCATGAAACCCGACATCCTGAATCGCAAAGTTCCGAAGTCACTGTAAGAAATTAGAAGACCTGGTTTTACGCGCAGGAAACAGGTAAACAATTTATTTATGTTTTGTTAAAATTCTTTAAAGATGGCCACATCTAGCAATTTAGGACCAACTCAAGGTCTGATTCTTCTTGGAAAGAACTATGAGTTTTGGTATCTTCGAATGAAATCTTTCTTGCAAGCACAAGAGTGCTAGGATCCAGTGGATCTTGGATATGTGGAACCAGATCCAGCAGACCTTTCCGCCATGACAAACCAACAGATAAATGCTCAGGCAACTTAGAGGAACAAAGAGAATAAAGCCAAATTCTGGATTCAAAATTCAGTGGATGACTCAATTTTCTCAAAAATCACAGGCGTTGGTACTTCAAAACAGGCCTGGGACATCCTTAAATCAGCCTACCAAGGAAATGAAAAGGTCAAAACAATCAAACTACAGACCTTGAGGACGCAATTCGAGACTTTAAGAATGACAGAGTCTGAAAATGTGGATCAGTTTATGACCAGAGTCATGGGAATCATGAACCAAATCAATTTATGACCAGAGTCATGGGAATCGTGAACCAAATTTGTTGAGAAAGTCCTCAGAAGTTTACCAAAGAAATTTGAAATGGTTATTACAGCAATCCTTGAATCCAAGGATCTGTCGTGTTTTTCAATAGATGAACTAATTGGTTCCTTGGTGACACCTGAGACCAGACTGCATCTCACAAATAAGCCAATCACCAATGCCTTCAAAACTCAATTCTCCTTCAGCAGAGGGAGAGGAAAAGGAAGAGGTAGAGGTCACCAAGGACAAGGGAGTACCACAAGTAACCAACACTCAAGTGGAAGTAATAGACAACAACACCAGAATCAGGCTTTCCAACCTCAAAGAGGCAGAGGGAGAAGATGAAATGACAAATCAAGCATACAATTCTATTACTACAAAAAGTATGGTCACTATGAATCTGAATACAGGAAGAAGCAAGCAGATCAACTCTCAGGCAGAGCACATGTGTCAAATCATATGAGAAAAACCTCAAAAGGTATGTTTCTCTCATGCCACAAGACTGAAGAACAACCTAAAGATCTCTGGTTGTTGGACAGTGGTTGCAGCAATCACATGACAGGTAACAAAGATTTACTTCCATGCATTGATTCTTCAATTTCATCTGATATTACACTTGGAAATGATTCCTTAGTCAAAGTTCAAGGAAAAGGAACTGTACCTATTCTTACTAAACAAAATGTATAGAAGGACATAAACAATGTTTATCATGTTCCAGATATGAAACATAATTTGCTAAGTGTAGGACAGCTCATTGAACATGGCTATAAGGTCCTTTTTGAGGGAGCATCCTGCAGGATTTATGATAAAACCCCCAACAGAAAATTGATTTATGAAATCTACATGACACAGAATAGGATGTTTCCCCTTACCCTCGGAACTGCAAATCTGATCCAACCATATGCACAAAGTGCAACCACCCCCAATGAAACTATGGTTTGGCATACAAGATTTGGACATCTACCTTTTCAGAGTCTAAGTCTTCTACAGAAGCACTCCATGGTCAAAGGTCTCCCTATCTTCAAAGAGAAAAATTCCCCATGTGATTCTTGCATACTTGGAAAACATAAGAGAACTAGTTTTTCACAATCCTCCACTCAAGCCAAACAACATCTCAAACTTGTTCACACTAACCTATGTGGACCAATGCAAACAGATTCAATAGGTGGTAGCTTTTACTTTCTAATGTTTATTGATGACTTTAGCAGGAAAATATGGATCTATTTTCTCAGACACAAGTCTGAAACTTTTGCAAAATCAAAGAATTCAAAGCAGAAGCTGAAAAACAGAGTGGCAAATATATAAAAGTTCTCATGTCAGATGGAGGAGGAGAATACAACTCCAACGAATTTGCAAATTTATGCAAATCACAAAGCATTATCATGCAAATTACAGCTAGGTATACTCCACAACAGAATGGAGTGGTTGAAAGGAAGAATCAGACAATAATGAACATGGCAAAAAGCCTTCTCAAAGAGAAATGTTTGTCAAATACTTTTTGGGATGAAGCAGTAGCATGCTCAGCTTATCTCTTGAATAGATCTCAAACCACAAGTCTAAAGATGAAAGTCCCTCAAGAAGCATGGAGTGGGACAAAGCTAAATGTTGTGCATCTAAGGACATTCGGATGCATAGCATACGCTTACATACCTTCTGAATTAAGGAAGAAACTGGATGATAGAAGTGAGAAATGTATCTTCACTGGATACAGTGAAACATCTATAGCTTACATACTTTACAACTCTATCTCAAAGAAACTAATTCTCAGCAGAGATGTAAAATTTTTAGAAAATCAACTCTGGAACAAATCTGAAAATCAGCAAATGGATAGTCAAAATCCATTGCTGCCCAATTCTGAAAATACAGAAAATTCAGGACAGCCAATACCTCAACCTGCTCTTCCAAAATTGCAGGTACAAGGACAACCTTAAAATTCTCAGGATAACTCAACTTCAATCAAAGACTCATCCTTTGAACTTCAAAATCAGAGAACTCGAAGTTTGAGAGCAGTTAGATGACATTGAATAATACAATCTTTTTGCATTAATGTCATGTCAACCTACATCTTTTAAAGAAGCTGCTAAGAAGCCACATTGAGTTCAAGCCATGAACCAAGAAATTGACTCCATTGAGAAGAACAAGACATGGTATCTTGTTGATTTGCCCAAACAGAAGAAAAGTATTGGTGTCAAATGGGTTTACAAAACTAAACTCAATGACAAAGGCCAGATTGAAAAACACAAGGCAAGACTTGTTGCCAAAGGATTCTCACAACAACCAGGTACTGATTATGGTGAAACCTTTGCTCCAGTAGCAAGATTAGACACTGTAAGGACTCTATTGGCCATAGCAGCCCAACACAAATGGCAAGCATACCAGATGGATGTCAAGTCAGCTTTCCTGAATGGTTTCTTAGAAGAAGAAGTTTATGTCTATCAGCCACCTGGATTTGAAGTCCAAGAGCAGCCAGCCAAAGTATATCGGTTGAAGAAAGCCTTGTATGGCTTAAAGCAAGCTCCAAGAGCTTGGTATAGCAGAATTGACACTTACCTGATCAAGAGTGGTTTCAGCAGAAGCCAAAATGAGCCAACTCTTTACACCAAAACAGATCAGCATGGTAAAATTTTGATTGTATGTTTATATGTTGATGACATGATATATACTGGAAATCTTGAATTAACCAATTTTAAACATGCCATGCTATCTAAGTTTGAGATGACATATCTTGGCATAATGAAATATTTTTTGGGGATTGAGGTTGATCAATCAACCAAAGGGATTTTTGTCTGTCAGAAAAAATATGCAGCAGACATCATCAAAAGATTCTGCATGGAAGAATGCAATCTAGCAGAAACCCCTATACCCCTAGGCACAAAATTGAGCAAAAAAGATGAAGGCCCTACAGTGGACCCTACCATGTACAAAATTTTAGTAGGCAGTTTGTTGTATCTTACAGCAACTAGGCCTGATATTATGTATGCAACGAGCCTTGTTTCCAGATTCATGGAATCCCCCAAAGATTCTCACTGGAAGATGGCGAAAAAAATTATGAGATATGTTGCAGGAACTCTCAATTTTGGCTTATGGTACACTAAATCTAATGATCATCATCTCTCTGGTTACACAGACAGTGATTTTGCAGGCAGCCTAGATGACAGGAAAATCACCTCAAGACATGTTTTTCACCTAGGCACGAACCTGATTTCATGAGCATCAAAGAAGCAACCAATTGTATCACTATCTTCTGCAGAGGCAGAGTATGTCGTTGCTACCTCAGCTTCTTGTCATGTTGTGTGGCTGAGAAGAATATTGAAAGATATGTCACATACAGAAAAGGATCCAACTCCTATCTTCTGTGACAACACCTCAGCAATTGCTCTATCCAAAATTCATGTATTTCACAAGAAAAGCAAACACATTGACACTCGCTTTCACTTCATCCGGGAGCTAGTCAATAATGGTGATATTGCACTTCAATTTTGTGGTTCTCGAGATCAGCTCGCAGATATCTTCACAAAGCCACTGGGAAAATCGGTTTTTGATTTTCAGAGACAGCATTTGGGCATCATCAGTGCTGATGTTTGTAACTGTTGAGTTTAAGAAAAAGTGTTAAATATAATGTAACCTCAACAGTCTGACTGTACACTGCCAGCTGTCCTAGCCAGCTGTACTATCATTTCTTGATTTGCTTGAGCCTATTTAGCTCAGCTAGTTTCCCTTTTCTTGTGTACTCTTTTACTCCTTTCATTTGTACTCTTTTTCCATATATTCCTAATATACTCAATAGTGTTTTCTACTCTGTTCTTTTCTCTGTACTTCTTGCTTCTCATTTTATCAAGGATTGGGTAGAAGGAATGTATTTCACAACTTGATGTTGTAGCTTTTGTAGTCAACTTGAACAATGAGACAGTCGTGAGCAATCAGAACGTGTGAATTAGGATTAGCAGAATTCATTTCATTAGGCGACGAGGGCGTAAATAAAATGCTGGCGTGAGCAGTGAAGGCTCTTGGTTCGGCTCCCACTGTGGTCGCCACTTATTCAAAATGGAGAAACCCTAAACTTGAAAGTCGTCACCTTCTTGTTGTATCGACTCTTCTCAGACACAAAAGAATGGAGCAAACATCAGGAACCCTAGCTCCTATTTCACTCTCAATCTCAGTCTCGGTATGGTGCAAACAACAGACTTCAAATTAGGATTCAATCGGATACCAGGTCATGCAAGCCCCTTTCAATTATTGTGCCTTAATAACACAAGCTTTTTTTGGCTTTCGCTATTGGCAGAATCGAGATAACTCAATATATACACTAACAGAATATCATTGACAGAACTAAAAGGACGTGAGACAATCTCATCCTCGAATGTATACAGCTGCATAATGCTTAGAAAACTCGACTCTCAGTGGTGATGCAATGGAACGAAGATCAGAATGGATTCAACCGAACAAGACAACGCATTGTGAAGCTAGCCCGTTTGAAGCAACGAATCAAATGTCATCTTGTGGTCGAATATTATGAAAATCGAGACAGGAAAGTACTGGTGAAAATTTTCGACGGGCAATGGAGGAACGTTCCCCAAATTAGCAATGAATGGCGAAAATGTCCATTTAATGCAAACTTCTATCGTGGAAACATTTTAGGAGTCATTGATGGAACATTGTATTTTATTGATTGAGAAGGACGTAGTATTATTTCTTTGGACGTGGGAAGGAAGTCGCAGTTCAGCTAGCAGAGCGAAGTATAGTGAAGGAATACATAGGTAAATCGATTCTAGCAATGGATAAATTGATTCTAGAAATGGACAGGCAATACACGTAGAGAGAACAGCTCAGGTGAAGAGAGGTGGGACTGAGTCGATGAGAGTAACGCTCCAAACCCTGGCAACTAAACAAGGGAGAATAAGGTTGAGGAAGGCAGACAGATGAGCATAGCAGGAACTGGCAAGAGAATGTTCGTCCAAGACGAATTGGAAGGAAAACTAGAAGGTCAAATGTGTTTCACCCAAGAGGAAGGGAAACACTCAGCTATGGATAATTAGCATAGATTAAATGAGGCCTAAGAACTAAGGCTCTTTAATACCATTATGGATAATTACCATAGATTAAATGAAGCCTAAGAATTAAGGCTCTCTAATACCATTGATGGACACACTAAATGGATAGGCATGAAGTGTTGTATTCATCAATATTATACATGGATAGGCATGAACTGCTTTATTCATCAATATTATACATGTATAGGTACATTAATGTGACCCTTAGATTTGTATTCCAAGAGGTCTCTTGGACTACGGATGATGTTATAATGACTTGACTATTCATATTATGTCTAGTTCGTAACCCTAACGAATTATGTTGTTCAATCTGCTTAGACATCGAAGTCCCCCTCGACAGAGATGCAAATGGATATGGACCAGGCTAGACCCAAGCATTGGAAATTGGACCCTCCCAACACCACAAAACCTGGATCAATTGCAGGTAAGTTTCCTTCCCCCTGTCCCCTTTCCTTTCATTCTCATGTTTTAGAGACGAATTCAAGGGCCTCTAGGGATTTAAATACCTCTTCTAGTGTCGATTCAAGAAATGAATTTATTTTAATACTCTCTAGCATATCAACCTCCCATCCCCCCACTTTGATCCCCATCGCATCCCTCTAGATGTGTAAACTACCATCTGCCTTGCCCTCTCCTCATTTTCGACCTTCAGACTCTCTGAAAGATCTATAATCCCAAGAAGCTCCCCCAATTATAACTAAGGTAAAATACAATCTCAGACCAATATTCCCCCCTACTTGGAGTGGAAGGAAATCTTCGGCACCAAAAAAAGCAAGTTTAGAGGTTCGTCACTTATTGGGGCCCTTAGAGAAAATGCCCTAGGGAAAACCCTCGCATGATCATTCTCTCTCTAAAATGCATGCGGTCTCTTTATTATAAGATTAATATTAACAAGGTCTTTTTTATCTCTTTTTATATTTAATATAATAATTTAGATTTTTTTAAGAATATACATATTGGCCCTTCAATTCTGATATGTACCCTCTAGAATTGAACATGTGACCTCTAAGGATAAACCCATGTTCTTAACCATTAGGCCCACTCAGGATGTACAAAAAAAATGGGCATTGAGGTCCACCGAGGAAATAGAATTCATCCCACTCTCTAGCCCGTAAATGAGAATGAGATTTGTGAGTACACCTTGTCAGTGCCACACAAATATCTACAAACAATAGCTTGCTCACATGTACATACCATGCCCCCTCCAAATTGAACATGTGAACTCTAAGGAGAAAAAATGTGTTAACCATTAAGCCCACTCAAGTTGTACTTTCATGATTTAAAATATATGCAAGACGTTATCATTATTTGAATGATTAATATTAACAACTATTATCATCGAGGTTAGTTTAGTTGAAGGCTTTTCTTATCTCAATGTATATATATAATTTAGAATTATTTTCTTGATATAATAGAATATTTAGTTAAAACTTGATGTAAAAAAATAATTTAATTTAATTTAAAATTAATTTCATTATTTAATATGCATGATGTTATCACTATATAAAATTGGAGGAATAATTATTTTGTTAGATTTAACTATAATAATTTTATCAAAATTAATGAAAAGTTTAAAAAACATATTTAAGAATAAGCTTTAAAAATATAATTTAATCAAAAAAAAATCTATTTAAAATATTAATCAAATCAATCAATCATTGATTGAATCATTTAATCAAGTTTGTAAACATGTTTAATCAACATATTGTCTCTTCTTGCACAACAAAGAATTCACCTTGAACAATGGTTAAACATTATATAATGACATTAAATGATTATAACTATAATTGAACATTATATGGCATCTCAAATTTAATTTAAAAACAAAGAAATCATTAATGATATTAATCATTAACATACACAATACATTTTATAAATCAAACAACATCAACATCAACATGATATGAAAAGACATAATATAGTATTAATATCAAAATCGATATATGTGTTACATATACATCTCAAATATGTCAAATATTCCATATAAAATTTAAATGAGTTATACATCTCAAATTTAATTTGAAAACATAGAAATTATTAATAATATAAATCATTATAATATATACAAAACATTTTATAAATAAAACAACATCAACATGATATGAAAATGCATAATATATATGAACAATAATATCAAAATCAATATATGTCAAAAGTAAATTATAAATGTCACATATATGTGTAAAATATATATCGCAACAATCAAATATATACATGTCAACAACTGCAAAAAGTTAAGCCCGCCACCAAATCCAAAGGCATCAGTACCTCCACCACCAAAGCCAAAGGCATCAATACCTCTGCCAAAATGTTAATGTAGAACATAGCACCTATGATAGGGACCTAACCTCCCTAACCCCTCAGGTAGGTAGAATAATATATTTCCATGTAATAAAATCCAATATTAATAAGGCCTAGCAATAAGAAATAATAAGTCAAATGTAAGAAGATATAATAGAAGCTTCCACTTCTAGAAGGATCTTTCTCTAGATTGTTCTTTTGGATAGATAGATTTAGTATAAATATGAATAGAGGGTATGAGACGATTCTGTCCTGAAGAATTATTGTAATAGAACTCTGATCTACTCGAGGTTTCCCACTCAAAGAGGCAAGTGAACATTGTTTCATGTCAATAAAGGTATAATTTTGGTGTTGTGATTCCATATAATTTGTTGTTCCGTTGTAATCTCTGCAGTATTTCTGTATTTTATTGTTATTACAGTGTTATTCTCTACATTTTTTCTCTTTTCTGCTAATATAATAGACCTGGTACCTTACAAGTGGTATTAGAGCACTTTCCTCGGCCGAAAATTGTGGGTTAAATTTTTTTCAAGGTAGAGACGTATTACGGCATCTTAAAGCTACAGAGATATGTCATTGTTAAGGTTTAAGCTATTATTAGGTTTCTTTTCAATTTACTAGATAACCATAACATAAGTAGGATCACTGAGAGAAACACAATCACAAGATACACAATATTTATCCTAGGAAACCCTCATGGGGTTGAAAACCCAGCAAAACTTCCTTAATATAGATAGTCAATACAATGCCAAGATAATAAACAAAAACACTAGAGAATATCCAACACTTGGCAATCTTCTTCTCTCTTCCTTCTTCTCCCATCTGCAGCTACCAAACTGATCCAGGTGGATATTGGTGGCCACCCACCTTTTCCAAATGGCTCAAAACAGTTTTATGGCCATTTTGGCAATTTACTATTTTTAGCAGGTTTTAACTTCCGGGGCCATTTTGAGGGTCCAAATGAAGTTTTTTCAAGATCGAGGTTCTCAATGATAGCCAAAGGCATGATTGACACCCCAAAATGAATCTCCTCGACAATACCTTTCCAACGAGCTATCACACGCCTAAAACGGAGATCGTATACAAAAGTTACAACCCCGGGAAGTTGATGTACTCACTTACCCAAACGGGGCCCACATGACTTTTGGCGCTTCATCAAATAGGGTTAGGTTTTTGGATGTCTAAGACTTTTGGAATTCCTGTTTATTTTAAAAGGGCCTTCAGAGCCTCATTGTAACCATCTTCTTGCGAATGCGAGTAGCCGTCACATCTCTTCTCAGAGATAAGCTGCCACCATTCTAGCAAGTCTTTCACTCTGTATTTTTACAGTCTCTGTACATTTCATTCATTAAAAGAAATCGTGTATTATTGTATCTCTGTGTTTATGATTGCATCTCTGATATATTTCTATTATATTACTGGATATACGCAATATCTTTGTGCATTTCTTTATTATATCTCCGCTCTCATTTCGTGCCGAAAATCATCCGGATCAGTGGTATCAGAGCAAGTTGCTCTTGATTGTTTTTCAGTGCATGTCCCCGACGAGGTCCGAGTATAGCAAGTTGGGTCTCGAGCTTGCCTCTCTTGAGGACAATCGCTCTCGCACACCCAAGAAACCCTCAATGGCGGAAGAAAAGAAAAACGATGGAGCAGACGATCCTATCAATTTGTTGCTTGAGCAAGCTCTCACGCGACAGAGGGACGAAATGATGGAGAATTTTTCCCACATCCTTCAACGCCTACCGATAGCATCAGGCGCATATTCATCAAGCGGCCACTTTGGAGGCGCCTCACCTTTCAAGGTACAGGTTAATTTTGATATTCTCGTATTTGAAGGTCAAATAGATGCATATGCCCTAGATAAATGGTTAAATCTGCTAGAAGGTTATTTCTCTGTTCATAATTTTTCAAACAAGGAAAATATCACCTTCGCACTCCTTAAGGCTCTCCCCCATGTCAAACATTGGTGGGAAACTTAATGGGAGCAGATTTCCACAGAGGAGTCTGGAATATATGGGGTCGAGCCCACTTGGGAATTTTTTGTGGATGCGGTAAAGGAACAGTACTACCCTGTTGGCAACTATGAGGACCAGTACATGAGATGGACTACACTACGGCAAGAGAAGGGCCAATCAGTGTCGGAGTTCACCAATAGATTCCATACCTTGCACACCAAGTTGGGTATCAAAGACTCTGAACGACATTTGGTTCTGAAATACTGTGGGGCTCTACACAAATACATCCAAACTGAAATGGATTTTCTGGACATCTCATCACTTGGTGCTGCCTATCGATATGTTGTTAAAATCAAGCAGAAATTTAAGCACCAGAACAAACAAGAGTTCGGGTCTGCAAATCCACAACAACCAAAATATGACAAAGACAACCCTAACAAATAGTCTCCCGAAAACCAGTCCAAGCCACAGGAAAAGAAGGGTCACTGGAAAACAAAGAAGGACATCGTAAAATGGTGCGATTTCCACAAAATCCCCTGGCACAACACCGACGAATGTCGCTCAAAACAGTCATTGGTGGTCGAGATCAAAGACAAGGAGTCGAACCCTGATTCTGAATCTGATTCTGAAAATACTGGTAAAAGAAAGATCATCGACGCAGACCCCACTGCTATTGTCGCGACCGCAGCAATTCAACCAGAAGAACCAACAGATCCAGAAGAGGGGGAGCACCTTTTTCATTCACAGATGTGGGTGAAGGGAACCCCGTTGCATTTAATTTTTGATAGCGGAAGCCAGAAGAACCTCATCTTAGCAGAGGTCGTCAAACAATTGGGATTGTTGACAACACCACACCTGCAACCATACAGCATTGGGTGGCTTCGCGTCGATTGTCATATGGCATCCAACCCTTCAAGGATGAGGTATTATGTGATGTTTCCCCACTGGATGTCTGTGATGTCCTCTTGGGCCAGCCATATATGTGGAAACGCCATGCTATCTATGAGTCTCGACCCCGTAGTGTCATTATTACTCTGGGGGGTCATCTCTACAGGATACCAGAGGTAGTTCCAACTACTGCCCCACCTAAAGAGTGCCGCAAGGTAGTATCTCATACTACAAAATTCATCTTCTCCACAATCTGTTCAAAGGGTGAACAGAAGGATATTGCAACCACCATAGCTTTGGCCAAAGCAGCTTCTATCCAACAGAATCAGGTCAACAAGGTTGCAACAAAGCACGAATATTCCTTCTGCACACAGTCATTTAAAATAGCCAGACTGGTTAAAAAGGTCCAAACCATCCAGCCACAGGTTCGTGACAGATTTCCACAAACTAAGGACCGTGACTTCTCCAGCAAGACGAGCGGCTCACCAAGATGCAGATTCAACAAATGTTTTTCCCTCTCCCCCGGGAACTCAACACAATGGAGAACATTGCTTCCTAAGGAGGGAGGATTGATCCAGGTGGATGTCGGTGGCCACCCACCTTTTCCAAATGGCTCAAAATAGTTTTCTGGCCATTTTGGCAATTTACTATTTTTAGCAGGTTTTAACTTCCGGGGCCATTTTGAGGGTCCAAATGAAGGTTTTTCAAGATAGAGGTTCTCAATGATAGCTAAAGGCATGATTGAGCCCCCAAAATGAATCTCCTCGACAATACCTTTCCAACGAGCTATCACACGCCTAAAACGGAGATCGTATGCAAAAGTTATAACCCCGGGAAATTGATGTACTCGCTTACCCAAACAGGGCCCACATGACTTTTGGCGCTTCATATCCTAGGGTTAGGTTTTTGGATGTCTATGACTTTTGGAATTCTCCTTTATTGTAAAAGGGCCTTCAGAGCCTCATTGTAACCATCTTCTTGCAAATGCGAGTAGCCGTCACATCTCTTCTCAGAGATAAGTTGCCACCATTCTAGCGAGTCTTTCACTCTGTATTTTCACAGTCTCTGTACATTTCGTTCATTAATAGAAATCGTGTATTATTGTATCCATGTGTTTATGGTTGCATATCTGATATATTTCTGTTATATTACTGGATATACGCGATATCTCTGTGCATTTCTTTATTATATCTCCGCTCTCATTTCGTGCCGAAAATAATCTAGATCAGTGGTATCAGAGCAGGCTACTCTTGATTGTTTTTCAGTGCATGTCCCCGACGAGGTCCGAGTATAGAAAGTTGGGTCTCGAGCTTTCCTCTCTTGAGGACAATCGCTCTCGCACACCCAAGAAACCCTAAATGGTGGAAGAAAATAAAAATGATGGATCAGATGATCCTATCAATCTGTTGCTTGAGCAAGCTCTCACGCGACAGAGGGACGAAATGATGGAGAATTTTGCCCACATCCTTCAACGCCTACCGATAGCATTAGGCGCATCTTCATCAAGTGGCCACTTTGGAGGCACCTTGCCTTTCAAGGTACAGGTTAATTTTGATATTCCCGTATTTGAAGGTCAAATAGATGCAGATGCCCTAGATAAATGGTTAAATCTGCTAGAAGGTTATTTCTCTGTTCA
>ML776970.1:274043-311620 GCA_009831015.1 Picea engelmannii | reverse complement strand
CTTCAGAGCCTCATTGTAACCATCTTCTTGTGAATGCGAGTAGCCGTCACATCTCTTCTCAGAGATAAGTTGCCACCATTCTAGCGAGTCTTTCACTCTGTATTTTTACAGTCTCTGTACATTTCGTTCATTAATAGAAATCATGTATTATTGTATCTATGTGTTTATGGTTGCATCTCTGATATATTTCTGTTATATTACTGGATATACGCGATATCTCTATGCATTTCTTTATTATATCTCCGCTCTCATTTCGTGCCGAAAATAATCCGGATCACAAACTTGCGCACTGGATGAGCGAATGAGTGTGTTAATGAGGCGATGGCTTCCTTTATTTATTCAAACTAGCAGGTGTTGGAAAGGTGTCTCTTCACTAGGCAGGGCCAACTTTTCTTCTTAGTGGTTAAAACCACTTTAATTAGCCTAGGGGGCGACTTCTCAATTTGCATATTATATTTAGGGTTTGACCAATCCACAAAAGGGGATTTGGTTAATTACAATGCCCGACATGATCAATCCACAAAAGGGATTGATCTAATGAATAATAACTCAATAATAAATAGAATACTCTTTGCAGTTGCAATATTTAAACACTCCCCCTTAACAATAAGGGTATTCTACAACATCATCAAGAGAGAAAGAGAGAGGGAAGCAACATCAACAACATTTGGAACATTGACTGGCATATCTATAAACCATCGGAAGTTTTTCTTCATCATCAATATCATGATCCAAATCAAGGAATTGGAATGGCATCGTCATCATCTGCATCAACATGGATTAGTATAACACTAAGACATCATCATCATCAATAACAGCACAAGTTTGATGCAACATCAACAACAAAAGCATCACAGAATGAAGGTTGGAGCATCATCAACAACATCAGCATGAAGTTGGAAATCTTTACCACGAAGCTAGAAATCTTCAACACGAAGCTGGCATCTCAACAACATCAGCAAGAAGCTATAATCTCAACAACATCAGCATGAAGATGGAAATATTTAGCACGAGGCTAGCATCACAACAACATCAGCATAAAGCTCGAAATATTCAGCACAAGGTTGGCATCAACACTACTCCCCCTTTCTAGGGAGGTCATTTCAAACTACACCAATATTATCTCGAAAGTGCTCAAACTTTACATGAGATGGAGGTTTGGTCAACACATCTGCAACATGTTCATCCATGCTAACATACTGGAAATTTATGGAGCCTCTCTGCACCATATCACGGATGTAATGATATCAGATTTTTGTGTGTTTTGACTTGTCATGGAATACATGGTTCTCTTCCATCTTTATACAACTCTGGTTATCACATAGAATCACGGTTGCTTCCATCTCCAGATCAAATAGACCTATCAACAACTTCTGAAACCATATCGCTTCACACCTGGCGAAACCTGCAGCAACGTATTCTGCTTTTGTCATGCTGAGAGAAACACTTGATTGCTTCCTACTCTTCCATGAGATCATGGCTAACCCCAGACTGAAACAACATCCTGAAGTGCTCTTTTTGTCAGAGACACTTCCAGCCCAATCTGAATTGGTATAACCACTCAGTCTGAAGTCATGATCTCAATTATAACTGAGTTCAAAATCCAATGTACCCTTAAGGTACCTTATCACATGTTTTGCAACAACCAGGTGAACACGTCTGGGCTCTACCTAAGAAATAGTGCATTAGGCCAAGGTCTTTCATCTCAAATTCTGCAGTGAGCTTCTTCTTGCACTCAATGATGAGTTTTTCTTCTCCAATTAGAAATAAGTAATCCACATACAACAGCAATATAACAAGATCAACATTCATAACCTTTAAGTAAAGGTTATAATCTTCTTTACTCTTGGTAAAGCCCAAGCTCATCGGGAAATTGTCAATTCTTCCATACCAAGCTCTAGGAGCTTGTTTCAATCCATACAGAGCCTTCTTCAATCTGCATACATGAGTATTTTTTTCTTCAACTTCAAACCCTTGAGGTTGTTCTATATACCTCTTATATGACACCATTTAAGAAAGTTGTTTTCATGTCCATATGGTGTAACTTCCATTTCATCTTAGTTGCAAGGGCTATGATGGTTTTGATTGAAGTGTCTCTGGCTACAAGAGAAAACGTCTCTTCATAGTCAATGCCTTCCTTTTGAGAAAATCCACGAGCAACACACCTTGTTTTATATTTCTTGATACTTCCATCAACACCATGTTTTATCTTGTATAGCCATTTGGAAGATACGACATCCTTGCTCTTCGATCTGGGAACTATTTCCCATACATCATTCTTTATAATGGATTGGTATTATTTTTTCATGGCATCTACCCATTCTTTCTTCTGAATGGATTGTTCAAAGAAAGTAGGCTACTCCTCTAAGAGATCACACATCAAATCCATATAACTGGAGAATGGCTTGGGTTTCTTGACTTGTCTCATGGTTCCTTCGGGGGCACCATACTTCTCTCCATCTTGAATAAGTTCCCTTGCCTAGGTTGTCTTTCTCTTGTGAGGGATCATCATCTGGGGAGGTTCTTGAGATTCTATTATGTCATGATCTTCTAGAATCTCCTCATCAAGGGAAGTTATGACTTCCCTCATAGGTTCTGCAACTTTGGGAGCCACAGGTTCTTCTTTATATACTTCTTCAAGCTGGCATCTTCTTGATTTCATGAGTGTTGAGTCTTCATCAAAGGTTACATCTATGTTGATCTCAATATGACAGTAACTTGGTATGTATATTTTGAAGGCCTTGGATACCTCACAGTATCCAACAAATATTCTCTTCTTTCGTGAAGGGTCTAGCTTAGTTCTCTTCTCTTTTGGAACGTGTAAAAATATGGGACAACCAAATATTTTGAGATGGCTTACTTATGGTTTCTTTCCATAGAACATATCTTCAGGGGTCTTGAACCCAAGTGCATTATGGGACAATCTGTTTTGTACATACATTGTTGTTCTTGTTTCTTATGCCCATAAGTGCATTGGAATATCTTGATCATGGATCATAGTCTTCACTGCTTCCATTATAGTTATGTTCTTTCTTTCTGCTACACCATTTTGTTGAGGATTGTAGGGAGTGGTGAGCTCCCTCTTGATCTCGGCATATTTACAAAAGTTTACAAACTCTTTTGAGGTGTATTCTCCTCCATTATCTGACCTAAGTATCTCGATATTTCTTTTAGAGAGATTCTCTATCAAGGCTTTGAATTCCTTGAATTTACCAAACACTTCATCTTTTGATTTCAAAAAGTAAACCCAGGTTTTGCGAGAATAATCATCAATAAATGATACATGGTATACATACCCATTGATGGCAGTTGATGGAATTGGGCCACATACATCTGAGTGAATGAGCTCTAGGACTCCTTCCTCTTTATTGTCTCTCTTCAAGAAACGGTTCTTGATGTTCTTTCCTTGTGCACATCAGTTGCACACGCCTTCATGGTCAACCTTGAATTCTGGTAGACCTATGAATACCTTTCTTACATATGGTAATGCCTTGTAGTTAATGTGAGATAGTCTTCTATGCCAAAGTTCACATGAATTCTCAATGGAATGAGTCAAGGCTACTTCTGAGTGACCCTTTAGCTTATACAAGCCACCTTCTTATTTTTCAATAACAATTACTTATTCCATGGTTTTTCCTTTGGGTCACATAAGAACTTCTCCCTCTATGAAAGAAACTCTGAAGCATTTATTATCTAAAGTTGATATAGAAAGTAAGTTCTTTGTCAAACATGGTACATATAGTACATCCTTCATCTTCATTAGGGTTCCTGAATCAAGTTTGTAATTTGATTCTTCTACTCCTTTGATAGGGTATTGATAATCGTCTCCAAGTGTAACTTTTTGGGGAAAATTATTTTTTGTAAGACAAGAGAGAATGTCTCTTTGACCTGTCATGTGCTTGGAAGCACCACTATCTATGAGCCAAGTGTCCTCACCAGGTGAAATTGATCCTGAGAGGGAAGAGATTAAGACATAGTCTTCAATCTGATCTTTTATCATCTTTATGGGTGGCTCTTCATCTTCAACTGTGTGGGCATGGTGCCTCTTGTTTCTCTTCTTGTATTCTTCTCTTCTAGCTGGAAAATTCTTAGCAATATGTCCCATCTTGTAACAATGGTAACATTGGTAGGATGAGAAATATTTTTCTCTTCTTTGACCTTTCTGAAACTTTCGGAATCTCCTTGGAGGGTGAGATGATTTATGTATGAATTTTTTTGGGGGGTGAGACTCCTTAGGTTGATGAGTTTATTTCTGGAAGTAATACCTACTCCTTCCTCCTTTAGTATGAGCAGCTAGGGCTTGATCCCCATCTCTTGATATCATTTCTTCTTTGTTAGCTACTCTTTCTTCTTCTTGAACGCATTCTTCCCAAATACTGTCAAAGTTTAGTGTAACACCATTGTTTCCCCCAGTTTGTAAATATAACAATATCGGCCAAGAGAATATGGAAAACTCAATATGTGTGAATGTTGATTTGATGAACCTTTGTATGAAGGTTCAAGGAATGTATTTTGTGTTATTAATAGAAAATGGATAAGTGTTGCATGACTGTTGAAAGAGGGGTTTTATGAGAGAGACCACAGATGTTATGAAAGAGATGGTGAGGGGAACCAGGAATGGTTGAGATAAGCCCCACCAAACCAGTACTTTGTTGGATTTAATTGCTCAAGACCAGAACAGTCCTACGACCCAGGAATGAATTACCAGTCACGTTGGTAGGTGGGAAGACCTCCTCAAGTGTTAATGAGGGTATGGGGCAGAGCGCCCATATGTAAGGCTTTCAGACCTGACCACGGACTGGGGAATTTGGGCCACATGCAATATTGTTGAGGAAGGCAATAAAGGAAGGCGTGGTGGGAAGAGGAAGACTTGCGAAGAGTGTAGAGATGAGAGACTAAGCTCTCGGGTTCGAGAAACAACTGTTAAAAAATAGTGTGTTATGATCGCAAGAAATAGAGACTGAGTCGGGAGAAGGAGAGTAACCTTTGTCCCTATCTATGACTGAGTTGGGAGAAGGAGAGTAACCTTTGTCCCTATCTATTACTGTGTCGGGAAAAGGAGAGTAATTTTCATCCCTAATTTTCATTGAGCCGAAAGAAAAGATTTAATCTCAAAGCATAGTGGTCTAGCTTGTTGGTTGTGGAGCCTGAATATCTTCCTGATTCAGAGGTCCTTGCTTTCAGCCGTGTTTATACCCCATGAAGTATTTACACCCCAGAAGTATGTACACTCTTCCACGCGGGGGAGTGCAGAGGGGGGGTACCCCCTCTGCGGGGTCTGGGGGGGCTATCCCCCTGGCTAGGGGGTCTGGGGGCAAGCGGGCCCCCAGCAGGGGTTCAGGGGCAGTGTCCCCCGATGGGGGTTTGGGGGCGAAGCCCCCGAAGCAAAAATTGCCTTGTAAAAGTATATTGTAATTTCATTGTAAATCTTGACCGTTCATTATAAGGTCGCAGATCTAATGGTAGAGATTATGTTAGGGTTTTTTGCCCTAGAAGGCAACCCTCTTTTATGAGGGAAATGTATTACGACTATGGATGATGGTGAATATTGTATTCTGAGAGAGGAGACTGTGAGAGAAAGAAGAGGAAGTTACAGTGGGTTTTGTTGTAGTTTGTATCCCTTCATTTGTTGGATAATAATAAAGGAAGGACCTGGAAATTTCTCTAGTGGGCGTAGCCCACACTGGGTGAACCACGTAAATATGTGTCTCTCTTGTATTGTGTGTCTTCTGTGTTTTGTTTCTGCATTTGTTTTATTTTATTGCTCCGTGGTCTTGTTTTTCTAACATAGCTCAAGGGTGGCCAATGGTAAATCTGTTAGGAGTGACTGAGCCTATGGTTGGGTGGAAACGGGCACCCCTTTCAGTAGTCGCATCATGTCTTCTGGTTCTGATAAGTTTTTTCATACTTTGTGTATTGAACTGAAATAATGGATGAATGCATGGGTTTATATATATGTGTATCTATAAATGGTTTTTGTGTGGAATGGTCATGATATGTGTATGCATTCATCTCCTTGTGAACTTATCCTTCTGATTGATAGTCTGTATGCCCCAGCTTAGCCCTTGAGGCTACTTGGAACATGATCCTATAGGACGGTCGAGATAGGAGATATCGTGTCAATCTGACCATGTCTGTATGAAGATGGTATCCCTTTTAGAATCTTTGTTGTGAGACCGGGATTTCATTCCCAAGTCCTTAACCATTTCATGATAAATGTCAGGAAGGATAGCGAGGTTCAAGCCTTGAAAGGGGAGATCTCTTCGTTTGGAAGATAAGCGGACGAGATCCATTCGAGAGGACTCATATGACCAACACCTAGGAACCTTAGGCTAAGCCTAAAGGAGCTAAGTCCTCCAGGTTTTGGAGCTTCAAAATTTTGGGACTTTGGAGTATTATCGACCTTACCAGCCTTAAATTGGTTGAAGGTAACTCGGAGATTCGGTTACCGGCAAGCTGACCGGCAATGAATGGTTTCCCTAGTGGTTAGGTAAACTTATCTCGTTGTCTAAACCGGGACCAACTCCCCATCACGAAGTAGAGCGAGCCATCGATCGAGAATGTTCAAAAATCCCCTCAGTCATTGGATCTACAACAAGAAGACTCCAGCAAAGTTCTACTTTGGTAGAATAGAGATGCTATAGCATTAAACTCCCCGAACGTCAAAGTTACGAAGTAAAGAAAAGTCATATATTTGGGGGAGATCGTTAGGATCCCCGCCTACCGTCTGATTATCCAGGAGGAGGGAACCGCACATGTTACTTCAACGAAGTCCTGCTTCGGCAGAATGGAGCAACAATAAATCCAAAACCCTCGAAGGTCAAATCCGCAAAGTAACTAGAACCGTAGATCGAGGGATACTTCGAATCCTTTCCTAACTGTCATATCTAAGCTATGGTCAACCCGACACTGACCAACTCCGAGAGAAAATAGGAGTCTTTCGTCGCAAAACTCCCGAAGGATAGAGTCATGAAGTAACATGGACCATGGATCTAAGGATCCTTCGGGATCCCTCTTAGCCATCGATATACGGGGGACACGTGGCACTATATTCTTTAGTTCAGGGACTGAGAATTCCGGGGAATTTGAGGTGTGGTGTGTCAAAAATCTCTGAAGCCTGAAGTAATGAGAGTCGTTGATTCGAGGATGCTTCGGGACTGTTCTTAACCTTCATATCTAGGCGGTGGTCAACCCGACGTTGACCAACTCCGGGAGAACGGAGAATTTTATCCCACGAAACCCCTCAACATCGAAGTTATGAAGTAGCATATGGTCATTGAACCAAGGGTTACGTGGACCTACCTTGACCGCGAGATCGAAGGGCATGAAGGATGATCAGTCCGGAGTGACGTGGTGGAGTGATGTCATCCAGGGTAACATGGACCAAAGTTTAGTGTGCCACATGTCACTTGGATTTGTGTGTATCACATATCCTATAGACCCATTGGAATGTGACACGTATCACCCCTGACCCCTTACATGTGTCCACCCCTAGTACAAGCCTGCCTAGCCAAAGTGGTTGGTGAAGTGACCGGAACTCCGGGAGTCTAGGACTTTGGACTCCAGAGGAATTGGGGTATAGTATTATAGAGATTCCAAAGGCTCGAAGTGCTAGAGTCAATCCTATCCATTGGCATTGGGAGACACATGGCACCAAATCCTGTACTTTGGAGGTTTAACACACTGGAATGAAGAACGTGGGAAAGGTTGAAGACCCCTGAAGTCGCAGGGAGATGAAGGAGATCTGAATCATCCATCAAACAGGACGTGTGTCAGTATATCGTTAACTCTGGAGGAGAGCCACTCCAGAGGATTTGAAGCTTGGTTCTTCAAAAATCCTTGAAGCCTGAAGTAACGGAGAGGATCTCAATCGTCCATCATTTGGGGACGCATGGTGGGTGATATGTTACTTTGGAGGATATCCCCTTTGGAGAAAAGTGGAACAAGAACCCCCGAAGGCCGAATTTCACCTGATCCTTCGATCTCAGACGATAAGTGTCAGAAGATCTGTCACTCCAAAGGAAGGCTCATTACAAGAGTTGATAACTCCCGAAGGCCGAAGCGTCGGATTTTATCATAACCATTAGTAGTGGAGGATGTGTGTCAGGAGATCTGACACTCCGAAAGGATTTCACTTCGGAGGATTGCATTTGTGAGTACTTTGGAATTCGTTGAAGCATAGAGTCCCGAAGTAAATCAGAACTGTTGATATTTTGTGGACACATGGCATAAGGATCGCACAATCTAGAGACTTGGCGCTCCGAAATACTTGGGAGAGGTATATATACCAGTTCTGAACTCGGTTTTGAGTATGAAGGTAGAGGTTGGAAAGTCCTGGACGAGAAGGGCGTGATAGGAATCCCAGAGTTAGGATTCGAGATAATTAAGAAAAATGAAATTACGATGCCCCACCCCTTAAAAGAGATTTAAGGGGTCGGGTGTGTTACAAATTGGTATCAGAGCATGGTTACAACACTTGGCATGTTGGGGCTCATGGATGAGTTGCGTAAAAAAAATATTTAAAGTACTTTTAAGGGTGACACCTTGTCTTACCTCTTTCCTAAAGAGTCTAGTTAAACTTTTACTGAATAAAAGAATGAAACTTTCTATTGTGTGTGTATTTAAGAAATATGAATTGTGTGTTGTTCGTAAACTAACAGACTGTTGTCTAAAACTAAGTGTTTTTTCATCACTCAAGCAGTCATTAAATCATGGGAAACTCCAAGTATAAAGGATGGTGATGTGCCATGAAGTGGGGGATGGCTCCCACAATAGAGACGAAGAATCCGATGAAAGGAGGGCGATTGAAACCCCTCTGGGTCTGGTTGAAACTGTAAGGAGCCTCGTGGAAAAATTACAGAGTTGCAAGGTTGACAACAAGATATTGATAAAGGAGAAATAAAAAGAAACAAAAATTAATGTAGTCTTGTTGCAAATCTTATCCGACATACAGAGGCAGTTGCAGCATGGACCCACAACCAGTCATGTGGACTGACGACATATGAAGAGAATTCAAAGTCCACCTGAAATACGAAAACATGGTCCCATAAGTGGCCACACTGGGAGAATTACCTCGAGGAAGGCCCAACCTGGAGGTAGGGGACACTGATCGGGAGAGACCTCTCGAAAGGAAACTGAAAAATATGAGGGATCTTCTAGTAGCAAAACTAGCTCACATTCTCAAAAGAAAGAAAAGAAGTGAAAGCATTCTAAAAGTCGTGACCCTAAAGATTTTAAGAAATCCATACCACGCTCTTTCAATGGAAAGATTAAGAAAGGGGAAGAGGCAGAAGATTGGATGCTTAGTTTAAAGAAGTACTTCAGAGTCCATGACTACTCTGAAAACTTAAAGGCTCGAATAGCCATCTTCAACCTGAATGGAAAGGCTTCCATTTGGTGGGAAGACCTTAGGAATGTGAAAGGAATCCATGAGAAGGACTTATCATGGAAAAAGTTTGAGGAATACTTCAAGAAGAAATATCTGTCAAAAAAATACTTTGATGGGAAGAATAAAGAGTTCTATGAACTCAAGCTGAGACAACTCACCATAGAGGAATATATCAATAAATTCCTTGAGATGATGAGGTATGTGCCCTACATAAAGGATGAAAAGTTAAAAGTGCAGCAATTTATTAGTGGGTTACCTCAGTCCTACCGGAACATGATTGAGTTTGACGAGTCAAAGACCTTAGAATATACTATCTGGAAGGCAAGGTATTGTTATGAACAGTTTGGAATCAGAAAGAACCTCGCAAGGACTGGAAGAAGAATAGTAGTTCGGAATTCAAGAAGAAGGGGTTTAAATCCTCAAGATTTAAGAACTATGGGAAGAACTCTAGGATGAGCCTTCCTACTAAAAGTGTGTATCAGTAGAATTTCCTGTCCCAAAGTGGAAATAAACCTTTTGGAGCAACCTCAGGAAAGACTAATAACCAAAAGCGATAACCCTTGAAATGTTGGGGTTGTGGAGAAGAACATATGCTGAGAGATTGCCCACATAGACAGCAAAACAATAGGATATTATACAACATCCAAGAAGATAACACAGTCAATGATGTGACTAGGATCATGCCACATATTATGCTGCCTTGGATAATAAACAAGACGACCACCAAGCCTTAGTGGTGGAGATGGAAGGTATGATCGCCAACCATCCAGTTTCTATTTTAATTGACCCTAGTTCTAATTTGAGTTATGTGGCCCCTCAAACTATTGATAGGTGTAAACTAAAACCAGTTAGACATGTTAAGCCATGGTTAGTGCAACTAGCTACTGGAACCAAAAGGAAAGTAGCATAGGTCATACCAGCTTGCCAATTCATTATGGATGGATTGCCCACCCAAGCGAACCTTAACATACTTCCCCTAGGGTCTTATGACTTGTTAATTGGTATGGACTGGTTAGTTGCTTATAAAACTAAGTTAGAATTTTACCATAAAACTTTAGAATGAAATGAAGAAGGGATAAAAATAACCCTCCAAGGGATTCAGAAGCATGTCTCAGTGAGACGAATATCAACTCTTCAAATGAAAAAGTATTACAGAAAGGGATGTCCCCTATATGAAATACAGGTGTTGGAATCTATTGAGGATGACAAACCAAACCTAGAGTATCACCCCATATTAAGAGAGTATAAATACGTGTTTCCAGAAGAGGTATCGGGTCTACCTCCCATAAGAGACATTGACTTCTCAATATAACTTACAACAAGAGTAGTGCCAATGTCTAGAACGTGCTATAGGATGAGTACACCAAATCGAATTGAGCTCGAGATACAACTAATGAAGATGATGAACAAAGGCTACATCCGGCCCAGTGTGTCTCCATGGGTAGCACTAGCCTTGTTTGTGAAAAAGAAATATGGCACACTCTGACTGTGCATAGACTATAGACAACTCAATAAGACAACCATAAAGAACAAGTATCCAATACCAAGAATCGATGACTTGTTCGACCAATTAGGGGGTGCTTCCATTTTCTCAAAGATTGAATTAAGGTCTGGATGTCGTCAAGTCCAAATCAAGGATGAATACATCCACAAAACAGCCTTCATGACAAGGTATGGTCACTATAAATTTGTGGTGGTGCCATTTGGATTAACCAATGCCCCCGCCACTTTTATGTGCTTGATGAATAATGTACTCGGCAAATTCCTAGCCATATTTGTATTGGTTTTCATTGATTATATCCTAATATACTCCAAGAACGGAGAGGAGCATAAAGAACATCTTAAATTAGTGTTACAAGTACTAAGAGAGCATCAGCTCTGCGTTAAGTTTAGCAAGTGTGACTTTTTCCAAAAGCAAGTCCATAACTTAGGCCATGTCATTTCTGAAGAAGGAGTGGCAGTAGACCCTGAAAATATCAGATCTATCATGGAATGGCCTGCCCCAAAGGATGTATCTGATATCAGATCCTTTATGGGCTTAGAAGGATACTATAGAAGGTTCATAAAATGATTTTCCAAGATTGGTTGTCCGATCACTACCCTTCAGAAAAAGGGGGTTAAATTCACTTGTACATCAGAATGTGAAGAAATATTTCAGGAACTAAAATACCTTCTAGCCCATGCACCCATGTTGAAGATTGCAGACCCTAATATTGAATTCCTCGTGTGTACAGATGCATGTAAGGAAGGACTCGGAGGAGTCCTTATGCAATAAGGGTGTGTAATTTTCTACGAATCCAGAAAATTGAATGAGCGTGAAATCAATTATGTGATCCATGATCTAGAGTTGATTTCCATATTGCATACTTTAAAAATGTGGAGGCATTAACTCCTGGGTAGGAGATTTGTACTTATGAAAAACCATTATGGGTTGAGGCATCTGTTCGATCAACCAAAGCTCAATGCTAGACAAGATAGGTGGATGGCTCTCCTTAGTGAGTTTGATTTTGAAATCAAACACATCAAAGGAAAAGGAAATAGGGTGGTTGATACCCTTAGAAAAAGTGTGAAAATGATTCACTTGGCAGCAGTAAGAACCTATGAAACGAATGTCAGGGAGAGAGTCAAGAATGCACAAGAAACATATGAATTTTTCAAGACCGTGACGTCATACCTAAATCAAGAGCCCACGGGGATAAAGTATGAAGGCTATCAGATGTTGGATGAAGGCCTGCTAACCTACAGAAATAGATTGTATATTCCAAGTTGTGATGACTTGAAGAGGTTCATAATGGATGAACTACACAAGGGACCAAATATTGGTCACCCAGGTTATCATAAAATGATCACGACCACTAGGAAACAATTATATTGGCCTGGATTGAAAAAGGGCATAGCTAACTATCTAGCTAAGTGTCTAGAATGCCAACAAGTTAAGGCATAAAATTGGCACCCAGCGGGGTTGTTACATTCTCTACCAATTTCAGAATGGAAATGGGAAACCATCTCCATGGATTTCATCACCGGATTACCAAAATTGGCCAAGGAGAATGATTCCATCATGGTAGTGGTAGACAAATTGAGCAAGTATGCTCACTTCGTTCTTGTCAAGTCAAATTGCAAGGCAATATATATTTCCAACATATTCATGAAGGAGATATTCAAACTGCATGGCATGCCTAGGGAGATTGTATCTGATAGAGACACAAAATTTACTTCAATCTTTTGGAATTTTTTAATAATTGGTTTTGAGACTAAATTTTTGTTTAGCACAACCTATCACCCTCAAATTGATGGACAGACACAAAGAGTAAACCAAATATTAGAATACATGTTAAGGATGCATGTAATGCATCAGCCTAAGAAGTGGGAATAATGCATTCCATTGGTAGAATTTTCCTACAACAACGGTTATCAAGATTCACTGAAGATGAGCCCTTTTGAAGCTCTCTATGGTAGACAGTGCAAGATTTCAATCAGTTGGAGTAATCCAGTGGATATAATTACAATCGGACCCGAAATGATGAAAAAAATGGAACTACTCAGGATAGACAGAAGAGTTGCACTGATAGAAAGAGAACTCCCAGAGAGTTCAACATAGGAGACCATGTCTATCTCAAAGTTAGGCCCAGGAAGAGTTCCTTGACAATGGGAGCTTGTGTGAAGCTGATACCCTGGTATTTTTTACCCTTTGAAATATTAGATAGAGTGGGACCTGTAGCCTATAGGATAACACTCCCTCCAATAGTGAAGGCACATAATGTTTTCCATGTTTCCTTATTGAATAAATATGTACATGATTCTAATCATATAATTGACTGGTATGTGATTCAGGTGGAGCCGAAGGGAGAATTCCTGCTAGAACCTCAATGTATACTAGAAAGGAAGGAAATCTCACTCAGGAACAGAACCATTTCACGGGTCAAGGTGAAGTGGAAACACTTTGGCCCAGATGAGGCTACGTGGGAAATGGAGGATTCCATGAAACAGACATATCCATTTTTATTTACTTTTGTATATACAGAGCACATTGGCAGATAGAACATTGAGGACGAGTTCCTTTAAGGGGGAGGGAATTGTAACACCCTTGTTTCCCCCATTTTTTAAATATAACTATATAGTCCAAGAGACTATGGCAAACTCGATATGTGTGAATGTTGATTTGATGAACCTTTGTATGAAGAGTCAAGGAATGTGATTTGTGTTATTAATAGAAAATGGATAAGTGTTACATGACTGCTGAAAGAGGGGTTTTCCAAGAGAGAGCAAGGATGTTATGAAAGAGATGGTGAGGGGAACCAGAAATGGTTGAGATAATCCCCAACAAACCAGTACTTTCTTGGATTTAATTGTTCATGACTAGAACAGTCATCTGACCCAAGAATGAATTACTAGTCAAGTTGGTAGGTGGGAAGACCTCCTCAAGAGTTAATGAGGGGATGGGGCAGAGTGCCCATCCGTAAGGCTTTCATACCTGACCACGGACTGGGGAATTAGGTCCACATGCAATCTTGTTGAGGAAGGCAAGAAAGGAAGGCGTGGTGGGAAGAGGAAGACCTGCGAAGAGTGCAGTGATGAGAAACTAAGCTCTCGGGTTCGAGAAACAATTATGAAAAAGAGTGTGTTTTGATCACAGGAAATAGAGACTGAGTTGGGATAAGGAGAGTAACCTTCATCCCTATCTATGACTGAGTCAGGAGAAGGAGAGTAACCTTCGTCCCTATCTATAAATGTGTCGAGAAAAGGAAAGTAACCTTCATCCCTAACTTTCATTGAGCCGAAAGAAAAGATTTAATCTCAAAGCATCGTGGTCTATCGCAGGGGTGGCCAATGGTAAATCCGTTAGGAGTGGCTGAGCCTATGGTTGGGTGGAAACGGGCACCCCTTTCAGCATTTGCATCGCGTCTTATGGTTCTAATGAGTGTTTCCATACTTTATGTATTGAACTGAAATAATGGATGAATGCATGGGTTTATAGATATGTGTATATATAAATGGTTTATGTGTGGAATGGTCATGACATGTGTATGCATTTATCTCCTTGTGAACTTATGCTTCTAACTAATAGTCTATATTCCCTGGATTATCCCTTGAGGCTTCTTGGGACATGAGCCTGTAGGATGGCCAAGATAGGAGATATCGTGTCAATATGACCATGTCCATCTGAAGAGGGTATCTCTTTCAGACTCCTTGATGTGCGACCGGGATTTCATGCCCAAGTCCTTAACCATTTCATGATAAATCTCAAGAAGGATAGAGAGGTTCAAGCCTTGAAAGGGGAGATCTCTTTGTTTGGAAGAAGATCGGATGAGATCCATTCGAGAGGACTCATATGACCAACACCAAGGAACCTTAGGCTAATCCTAAGGGAGATAATTCCTCCTGGTTTCGGAGCTTTGGATGTCCAGGAATTCGTAGTATTGCTGACCTTACCATCCTTAAATTGGTCGAAGGTAACCAGGAGATTCGGTTACCGGCAAGATGATTAGAAATGAATGGTTTCCCTAGTGGTTAGGTGAACCTATCTCATTGTCTAAACCGAGATCCAAGTCCCCATCACGAAGTAGAGAAAGCCATTGATCTAGAATGTTCGAATGTCCCCTCAGTTGTTGGATATACAACGAGAAAAATATAGCGAAGTTCTACTTTGAGAGAATAGAGATGTTGTAGCATCAAAATCCCCGAACGTCGAAGTTACGAAGTAAAGGAAAGTCATAGATTTGGGGGAGATCATTAGGAGCCCTGCCTATCGTCCGATCATCCAGGAGGAAGGACCCACACATGGTACTTCGATGAAGTCCTACTTCGGGAGAATGGAGAAAAAATAAATCCAAAACCCCCGAAGGTCGGAGCTGTGAAGTAACTAGAACCGTAGATCGAGGGATACTTTGGGTCCTTTCCTAACTGTCAGATCGGGGTTGTGGTCAGCCCAATGCTGACTAACTCTGGGAGAAAAGAGGAGTCCTTCATTGCAAAACTCTCAAAGGCCGGAATCGCGAAGTAACGTGGATAGTGGATCTAAGGATCCTTCGGGATCCCTCTCAGTCGTCGATATATGGGGGACGTGTGGCACTATATTATTAGGTCCAAAGACTAAGAATTTTGGGGAATTTGAGCTGTGGTTTGTCGAAAATCTCTGAAGCCAGAAGTAATGAGAGTCATCGATTCGGGGACACTTCAAGACTATTCTTAATCGTCAAATCTAGGCGGTGGTCAGCCCGGCATTGACCAACTCTGGGAGAACGAAGAAGTTTACCCCACGAAACCCCCGAACGTCGAAGTTACAAAGTAGCAGATGGCCATTGAACCAACGATTACATGGACCTACCATGACCAAAAGATCGAAGGGCTTGAAGGACAATCAGTCTATAATGGCATGGTGTAGTGATGTCATCCAAGGTAATGTGGACCAAATTTTGACTTGCCACGTGTCACTCAGATTCGTGTGTATCACACACCCTGTAGACCCATTGGAATGTGACATGTGTCACCACTGACCCCTTACACATGTCCACCCCTGGTATGATCGTGCCTAGCCAAAGAGGTTGGTGAAGTGGTTAGAACTCCGGGAGTCCAAGACTTCAGACTTCGGAGGAATTGGGGTATAGTATTGTAGAGATTCCAAAAGGACTGAAGTGTCGGAGTCCATCCTATTCGTTAGCGTCGGGAGACACATGGCGCCAGATCTTGTACTACGGAGGTTTAACACACCGGAAGGAAGCAGGTGGGAAGACCCCTGAAGTCACAGGGAGTCGGAGGAGATATGAACCGTCCATCAAACGGGATGTGTGTCATTATATAGTTAACTCCGGAGGAGAGCCACTCTGGAGGATTTGAAGCTTGATGCTTCGAAAATCCCCGAAGCCTAGATTAATGGAGAGGATCTCAACCATCCATCATTTGGAGACATGTGGCAGGTGATTTGTTACTTCAAAGGATATCCCCTTCAGAGAAAAGTGAAGCAATAACTCCTGAAGGTTGGAGTTCACCCACGTCGTCGATCTTAGAGGACAGGTGTAAGAAGATTTGTCACTCTGGAGGAAGTCTCGTTGCGATAGTCGATAACTCCCGAAGGCTGAAGCGTTGGAGTTCATTGTAATCTATAGTAGTGGAGGATGTGTGTCAAGAGATTTTACACTCTAGAAGGATTTGACTTCATAGGTTTTCATTTTTTAGTACTTCGGAATTTTTCGAAGCATAGAGTTCTGAAGTAAATCAGAACCTTTGATTTTTTGTGGACACATGGCGTAAGGATCGCGTAGTCCAGATACTTAGCGCTCCGGAAGACTTGGGAGATGTATATCTGCCAGTTCTGGGCTTGGTTTTGAGCATGGAGGTAGAGGTTGGAAATTCTTGGATGAGAAGGGTGTGATAAGAATCACAGAGTTAGGATTTTAGATAGTTAAGGAAAACGAAATTACGATGCCCCACCCCTTAAAAGAGCTTTAAGGAGTTGGGTGTGTTACATGTAGTTTCTCCTTTTTAACACAAATACTTTGCATGAATGCATCCCAAGGTCTTGTGAGACCATTAAGGGTTGTCATTATGAGTTAGTCATCATCTAGAGTATCACCAATTGCTTCTAGTTGTTCCATGAATTGTGATATTCTAGAGAAATACTCTTGAATTGTTTCTCCTTGCTGCATCCTTGTACTTTTGATTTGAGTTCTTAGATTCATCTTTCGGTTGATGTTATTTCCTTCATATATCTTGGTTAGGGCATCAAAAATTTATTTTGGATTCTCCTTGGAAGCCACTTGAGGAATCAAGTGATCTTTAATAGAATCTGTAATGATTCTTTTGGCCCTAAATGTGTCATTTTAGTGTTTTGCTTTAGCTGCAGCATCGGTAGGTTCCGGTACATCTTATTTAATGAATATTGTTAGGTAATTCTCTTCAAGAATGAGTGAAATCCTATACTTCCAGGCACGGAAGTTTTCCACACCTTCTAGCTTGTCAACAAGCTTAGTGCTTGCAGACATCTTTACTTGGAGCTAGGAAAAAGACCAAAAATGGAAAATGCTCACAATTTAATTTTGAACTTACCAAGAGGTGTGCTTGGTTGAGGAGAGTATCCTGGTGCAGTTAGAGTTCAGAAAATCCAAATTGTTCCCCTTCAAACTGGACCAGCAGAATTCTAGACTGGTACTTCTAGTACTGGATCTGCTTTCCTGGTTTTCTAGTACTAATCAAAACTAGGGTTTGACTTTCCAGAGTATTTGACCATTGAAAAGGTGTTCTCAAGGTACCAAATAGTTCCCTAGGCTAGGGTGCACTTTTCTTGATGGTTCTTAGGTTGATATTCCTCTTCAACAAAAAGCCCTAATTTTCTTGTACAGAAACAATGACATTTTTCTTTATTCAGTGAAAGATGCTCTCTTCAGTTTAGATTTGATACCATGTAAAGTTTTAAGATATTATTAGTTTTATCTTCAATTTAATACATAACCATAGCATAAGTAGGACCATTGAGAGAAACACAATCACAAGATACACAGTATTTATCCTGGGAAACCCTCATGGGGGAGAAAACCCAGCAAAACTTCCTTAATATAGATAGCCAAGACAATGCCAAGACAATAAACCAAAACACTAGAAAATATCCAACACTGAGGAATGTGCCTCTCTCTTCCTTCTTCCTTTAACTGCAGCTACCAAACTTGCGGACTAGATGAGCGAATGAGTGAGTGAGTTAATGAGGCATTGGCTTCCTTTATTTATACAAAATGGCAGGTGTTGGAAAGGTGTCTCTTCATTGGGCAGGGTCGACTTGTCTTCTTAGTGGTTAAAACGAATTTAATTAGCCTGGGGACGACTTCTCAATTTGTATATTATATTTAGGGTTTGACCAATCCACAAAAGAGGATTTGGTCAATTACAATGCACGACATGATCAATCCACAAAAGAGGATTGATCTAATTAATAATAACTCAATAATAAATAGAATACTCTTTGCAGTTGCAATATTTCAACATTCGTTCGCGCATGAACCCGTGGTCGGGGAGTAATACATGCAGGAAATAAAAGTGGTACTTAAGCACACATCTATTGGTCACCCGTGTAGCCCATGTTGGTACCCCTTCGAGTGGTAGCGCATCAGCCAACATGTGTATACGAATCAGCCTAGATCTTTTGAGCCCTCTATAGATAAATTGATTGGCCACTTGACTGCTATAGTGCCACCGAGAACAGCACTTGGGAAGATACTCTCTAGTAGTGGGTAGTCGAGTAGTACGACTAAGGGAATGGTCTAGCCTCCTTAGTTGGTGCCTTGAGATATTGGGTCGAGTAAAACTGTTGGACCCCGCACTTATATCATAGAGATATAGCATAGGGAAAACCCTTGTCTGTATAACCCTTGGGAAGGAAATAGAAAAAGAACAGACAAGACCTATTGTCGCGCAATTGTGCCTCCTGCATTCTGGTTGTGAAATTACTACATATTTATTCTTGTTAAGAATTTGGGCATTTCAACATTACAGTATTCTTCATCTTGGAGTATAACTCCGCAGGAGTTACAAAAAAAAAAAAAATGAGCCCTATCCCGTTGGATTCCTCTATTCTCCCTTATCGCAGTCATAGCTATCATTTTTTAGCAAAAAAAAATTTGGGTGGACCCGATACCCTTATTTGGGCCTTACCCCATTAGATTCACCTCGTCACCTTGATCGTAGTGATACCATTCACCCATAACCCATTTTTTGTGTGGTCCCACCTGTCCCTTTTCATTTTCCCTCTTCATCATGGCCCACACCCATAGCCAAGAATTGGAAGCCCTCTTCAATTCCTTGTCCTCTACTTTCATAGAGACCCAACATGAAGTGCATTAGCTCAGTGCCAGTATTTCCACCATCAATAAAAACATGCAATCCTCCATAGATGCAAAAATGGAAACCATCAAACATGACCTTTCTACCCATCTTGCATCCTTCACTAACACAATTTGCACCAAGCTGAATATCCCTGTAGATCTTCCCTCCTCTAACCCACCTTTTCACTTTGAAGGTGAAAATTCCTCTAATTCCCAGACTTTTCATCCCCGTCACTTTCAGCGTGACCTATTCCTTCTATGTGTGGATGTGAACAAATTTGATGGCTCATATCCCACTGGTTGGGTAACTCAAATGGAACATTATTTCTCTTTGTTTGGAATTACAAATGAGTTGGCCAACTCTAGTATGGTGTTCTCCATCTAGATCAAGAACGTTGGAAATGGTGGCAATGAAGAAAACATGCCCACCAAGGGTATGTGGCTTGGACACAATTTGTGGAAGAGCTTTATGAACGCTTTGACACTGAAACCAACCATTTAGGTTGCTTGACAAAGTTGAAACAATCTGGCACAGAGGAAGAATTTATAGTTTCTTTTGAGCGATTGGAAATTCGTACAGAGGGCAAGTCTGATGTTTTTTTCCAAGAATGTTTTATCAATGGCCTTAAGGATGAGATTCATTCCCATGTCCTCATGGATCGACCCTAGAGTTGGGTGGGAGATACTAAAAGAGCTAAGGAAGCACAACAAGTTGTCACTTATCAAACCAGAAAACCCTCCTTTATTCCTCACCCTAAACCACTCACTCCCATTCCTCCTTCCACTCCACTAAATAAAAAATTGACCGTGGCAGAAATGGTTGAATGCCAACTCAAAGGCCTTTGTTATAACTGTGATGACAAATATTTTCCTAGGCATAAGTGTAAGGAACAAAATATTTTTATGGCCATCTCCGAGGATGTTTCGGAAGACAATGTCGAGGCCCCACAGTGGCTGAGTCACATGAACCCACTGACATGACCCCACTCTCCGACCCTCCCAAAGTTGAACCAGTCATTTCCCTAAATGCTCTCACTGGATTCTTTGTTCCCCAAACCATCAAGCTAATTGGTTACATTAATCATTGGAAGGTCATCATCCTTGTTGACAGTGGAACCACCCATAATTTTATTCATCACTACATTGCCCAAGAAACTAATTTCTATATCCGTGCAGTCAATAATTTTTAAATAATGATTGCCAATGGTGGGTCCATGAAATGTGGGGGGCGTTGTGAAAATGTGTGTCTCCAAATTGGTCACTACCACATGGAATCTCATGTGTTTTCTATTGACATGGGCGGTTGTGACATTGTGTTGTGTGTTGAATGGCTAAGTACTATGGATCCCATTCTCACGGATTTTAAGGAATTAACCATGCAATTGAACCAGGAGGGCCAACAATATATGTTCCAATGCATCACCATCGGTTCCCCAGAGATCATCAGTTCTCATCGGATGGAAAATCTCCTCAAAAAAGGTCATTTTGGCATTATTGTCCAACTCCATGCCATTCACACCACCGAGACACCCTGTGTACCGCAGGACCTCCAATCCATCCTCTCCAAACATAAAGTTTTTTTTTCCACTCCCATAGACTTCCTCCTTCCCGTGGTTTTCATGATCATTCCATTCCCCTTATCCCCAAAATCCTTCCTCCCAATGTTCATCCCTATCAGCATTCCCTTTCCCAGAAAATTGTTCAAGAATTGCTCACCGCAAGTGTTATCTATCCTAGTATGATCCCCTACTCTTCTCTTGTTGTCATGGTCCTTAAGAAATAAGGCTCTTGGTGCATGTGTATTGACTTTCACGCCCTCAACAAACTCACCATAAAAGACAAATTTCTCATTCATGTCACTGATGACCTCTTGGATGAATTAAGTGGTTCCCATTTCTTTACTAAACTTGATCTTCGTTATGGATACCACCAGATATGTATGAACGAGCTAGACATTCCTAAGACTGCATTTCGAATTCATGAGGGCCACTATGAGTTTTTCTTCATGCCCTTTGGCTTGTGTAATGCTCCCTCCACTTTCCAAAGCCTCATGAATCATGTCCTTCGTCCTTTTCTCTGTAATTTTGTCCTAGTTTTCTTTGATGATATCCTCATCTATAGTAAAACTTGTACAACCCATATTGCTCATATGGATTGAGTTCTACATCTACTCTCTCAGCACCAACTTTTCCTCAAACAATCTAAATGTGCTTTTGGAGCCTCAAAAGTCCAGTACTTGGGTCATATTGTTGGCAAGGCAGGTGTCAGGGTGGATTTCTAGGTTTAACAAGCTATTATCGCATGTTTTTTAATAATTATGGAAATATTATGGCACCTCTCACTACTCTCCTTAAAAAGAATTATTTCACTTGGACTCTTGGATCTGATCAGGCCTTTCAAGCCTTAAAGGTGACCATGTGCACCACTCCAGTCCTAATCCTTCTTGATTTCACAAAGACAGTCCTTATGAAATATGGTCGGCCTTTGGCCTTTACTAGCAAACAACTGTTAGAGATACATTTGGGCCAATCAAACTATGAAAAGGAATTGTTGGCTATTTTGCATGCATTAGATCTCTGGCGCCCTTATCTATTGGGGCAGCACTTCCAAATTAAGATAGATCATCAAAGCCTCAATTATTTTATGGAACAATGCCCTTCCTCCCCGGAGCAACAAAAATGGGTGACTAATCTCTTTGTATATGATTATGAGATCATTTACAAGAAAGGAAAAGAAAATTTGGTTAATGATGCACTTTCAATCAAATATGAAGATGATGGGTCCCTTTTTTCCCTCTCCTTCATTGCACCATATTGGCTCCAAGTTGTTCGTCGAGAATGGATACAAGATCCCAAAATTTTGCATTTGATCCAACAATTGCAAACCAATTCTCCATTTTCCCCAGGGTACTCTTGACACAATGATGAGATTCGCTATAAAGTTTGTTTGCATTTAAGTAAACAATCACAACTTAAATCCACGATACTTTATGAGCTTCATGCTACACCCACAGTTGGGCACTCGGGGTTTACCAAAGCCTATGACCGGGTCAAATGTTCTTTTTTCTGGGATGGTATGAAATAGGACGTTCACATTTTTGTGGAAGAATGTGATGTTTGTCAACGCAACAAGGGTGAAACAGTCAAAGCTTCTGGCACACTACAACTGCTTATGATTCCACCTGCTATTTGGAGGTATATCTCTATGGATTTTATTAAGGGATTGCCTAAATCAGGAAATAAGTCATTCATCATGGTGGTCATTGATCATCTTTCCAATTATGCTCATTTTTGTGCTCTTCAACACCCATTTACTGCCTCCATTGTGGCTCAATTTTTCATGGATCAGGTCTTCAAGCTTCATGGCATGCCTCATTCTATTATTTCTGATCGAGATCCCACTTTCACCAGCAATTTTTTGCAAGAACTGTTCAGGCTACAAAGCACACAATTGCATCTCAGCATAGCTTATCATCCCCAAACTGATGGTCAAACTGAATTTGTCAACAAGTGTTTGGAAACATATTTGAGGTTTTTTTCATTTGAAAGGAAAAATAAGTGGACTCAATGTTTACCACTCGTTGAATGGTGGTACAACACTTCTTACCATACCGCTACCCGCGTGACTCTTTTTGAAGCAGTATATGGAAAAAATCCACCTTGAGTTCTCTCATACTTGCCAAGTGTCTTGAAGGTTCAGGCGGTTGACCAAACGCTTACAGTTTGAGAGGCTATTCTTTGCACCCTTAAAGAGAATTTGGTCATGGCCCAGAATCGCATGAAACAATAGGCACATCAAGGTCGCTCTGAATGTCAATTTGTTGAAGGAGACCAAGATTTTATTTGACTGCAACCTTATAAGAAAACCTCACTTAAGGATAACCATTGTCAGAAACTGGCACCCAAATTCTATGGTCCTTATATCATTCTCAAGCGTGTCGGACAAGTGGCCTATCAATTAGCTTTTCCCAGTGATTCTAAGCTCCATCATGTTTTTCATGTCTCCTACTTAAAGAAGGTGATTGGAACTAAGTGTCAAACTCAAACCATCCTTCCCGAGTTGGATGAAGAAGGCTCCATCTAGTTTCAACCACAAGCAATGTTGGACTAACGTGAGCGTCGTCTGTGTCATTGCACGATCAAGGAAGTGTTAGTCCAGTGGAAAGATACAACTCTAGCAGATGCCACTTGGGAACCAGTTACCATTCTGCAGCAATTTCTTCATCTCACGCCTTGAGGACAACGTTGTTTTTAAGGGGGGGGACATGTTAGGGACCTAAATTTCCTAACCCCTCATGTAAGTAGAATAATGTATTTCCATGTAATAAAGGCCAATATTAATAAGGACTAGCAATAAAGAAGAATAAGTCAAATGTAAGAAGACCTAATAGAAGTTTCCACTTCTAGAAGGATCTTCCTCTAAATTTTTCTTTTGGATAGATAGATTTAGTATAAATAGGAGTAGATGGTATGAGAAGTTTTGTCTTGAAGAATTATTGTAATAGAGTTCTTCTTTGCTAAAGGTTGCCCCCTCAAAGAGGCAAGTGAACATTGTTTCATGTCAATAAGGTATCATTCTGGTGTTGTGGTTCCATATAATTTGTTGTTCCATTGTTATCTCTGCAATATTTCTGTATTATGTTGCTATCACAGTGCTATTATCTCCATTATTTCTCTTTTCTGCTAATATAATAGACCTGGTACCTTACAACCTAAGGATAAGATGGTAGTTGGTATGTTGTTGAAGGAGATTGTAAATATTATGTCGTTGAAGGAGATGGTAGTCAGTTTTCCGGTGGACGAGATGAAGGTTGGTCTATGGCTGGAGGAGATGGAGATTGAATACCATCCTCAGCAGATGAATCTGAAGAAGAAAATTGACCAACTCTCAACCTATAGAGTATATTGAGGGCACTGACAACCTAGCGCGTCAATAGCATCATATCACGGGGAAGGCTCACCCATATTGGTGTAAGATCAAGGTCATGCATGATCTCCCATGTTCATAAAGGGACCACTCTGTGACGATGCATCAATGAACCTATTTGATTAATCACCTACTTTTGGAATCTACAAACTGGCCTACATAGCCTGTCGATTCCATGTACTTGAGGTGGCTCATCTTCCTCAACCATATCCTCATTATATTGGGGAGGAATCACCTAAACATACATGCCAACATGTACAAAATAGTAGACAACAATAATTAGACAATTTAAGAAAAATATTACATGTGCATTAAATAAGACAAAAATACGCAACTAGATTAATCAAAATATAACAATAATATTACCTCTCACATCTAGTGGCTTGGTTTAACTAACTAGGATGTTCATACATCCTCTTCAGTCCATCGTTGTGTATGGGTATTATACAAGATTGAGGTTATGATCATCCTAACCAACCAGTGAATACAATAACTCTAAATTGACTAGCCTACATGGCCACTTCGACCAGTCCCTCTTGGAAAACAATTGTCCCCACATGTGCATACACAAATCAATGATCGGACTAGGAGGGAGGTGGTCAAATGTCAATTGAGTGATGAAAAACCTCTCAGAAAATAAATTAAATAGATATGAAGCAAATGGGAACACAATCCTCCCAAATGGGACATGAGTCTATGTTGTAATAAGATAAGGGTGTATATCCTTATCCCCCTCTCGGGCCTTCTACTCACGTACAAAGTTGTATATGTCAACCTATTTTTGTTTCTATTATTGTCATTGTGGACTCTAATTCACATACAAATATAATTAGGTGCACACACACTCACAACATAAAGTTCAATCTACACTAAATTACCATTTCTAATATTCATTAAAAACATAATTTATTTCTTTTTGCTAAAAAAAAAACTATGTAAAACTCACAGGGGCGCCTTTTTGACATAGGCGCATCGTCAACATTGTAGTTTTCTTATCAACGCACAGTAAATGGGGCTCTTGATTAATTATTTACACACCATAAAGTCAATAGGATTTTTTTAACTATTGTTGGTAATCAATGTTCCATACATAAAAAGGGGCACCAACACGCCTTATATGCCCAGACGCACCACTAAGGGTACATTTGTACATTTTAAAATGAACCAACAAGCTGTAAAATTTTAATTTATAACTTTTGATTGATGGTGTGCTTATGATGTAAGCAAGCACAAGACACATTGTCTAATTACATTCACAAGTGCACTGATAAACTTGGAAAATTTATCATTTTAAAAGCACATTCAATTATGCACTTACAATACATTGGAGCACTGCAAATAGTGCATCCATTTTCTATAGCACACCATTAAAGCACAAGAATTATTTGTATGCTTTGAATTCAACAATGTGATGTTGATGTACAAGAGCATTGGTTACGATGTAAGCATACATTTCCAAGCACCCATGTAAGCACAAGAAAGTGTATATTTTAAAATTAATTTTATAATGCACTTGGTATGTGTGGAGGCACCAAGAATAGTGCCTTTGTATATTTCCTAGAGCACCAACTAATTTGAAATGGATCCGAACAAGCAAATATTTGTAAGACTCCATACCTAAATGTTATTCAACAATTAATAAGGTTAGATAAAATATTAAATACAATGCAAATGTAAAAGTAAATGAAACAAAAGAGAGGAAAAACAAGAATTAAATAAAATAGAAATGAAAATAGGAGAGAAAAGATCGAGAGATAGAAAATGAAAGATCGAGCTTGTTGGCCTTCCCATTACCCTAGTTCTCCCTATTTCTTCTTATAATTTCACTCTCGAAGGGTTTTTTCTTGATTGTTGGCCAAGGAGAGGAGGTTGCATAGAAAGTCATATGACTGCATTGTAAATCTAATTGTTGAAATATGACTGAGCAAACAATTTGATACTGGGGCAGTTCTCCTCTGGGTTTCCACGGGTGAAATTAGTTTGTCCATTATGTGAATGATGTTATGTGTATTGAGAATCTCTTAGAAGTGTTTGATATATTGTCCTTTATTTTTAATTGCTACCGGTGTTTTTAATGAAATTTTCTTTGTGTTAATGGTTGCCTAGTAATTTTTTTAATGGTTGAAATGAAGAATTGCAAACTATATTTCTGTTCTTCCACTCAAAAATTCATTTTCCAATATAAATTGAAAAATGCCAACAACTTCAAATTAACCACCATCTGATTTACTCAGTGATGAGAGACTATGGTTTTCATTAATTGGTTATTGCAAGTTAATAGTTGAGTTTCTAATTGTGATTGTAGGTGAACAATAAAGGTTGTTGGTCGATGAAACCATTGGTTAGCATTTATTTGTTTGATCACACCATTGGTTGTAGACAGACTTCCCCCTCAACAAATGTGACACACCTTGAGGGTTTCTCGTACCATTCCTTAATTGAATTCGTATTGCAGAAATCGATTGAGGTTGTGGGTGTGCCTATGTAGGTTGTACACATGCCATACAGGTCGTACAAAGCATTTGCAAGTTGCCCCTTTCTTCTGTGTTTAGCATATGTTTGTTGATTGGGCCTTGGTATGGTTAATGGGCATTGGATTGCATGGAAACCTATGCCATCACAAGGACATTTAGACAAAACCATAAAATCCTTTAATTGTTGTCCATTTTCATTGATTTTGGCATTTCATAGTTTGAGCCTTCATGGGTATATTATCTCCAATGCATTGAGGTTTTCGTGAATCAATTTTCCTTTTCCACATTCATATAAATCCATTCATGTGTGTGTTAAATAAATTCCATTTTTTATGTGTGGGGGGGGGTTAAATAATAGATAGCCCATATATGTTTTGATGAATGGAGTTCAAAGTTTGAATTAGAGATTGTTACTTTAAGGAGTAAGTAGACTTTATAGTTCAAAGATTACAAGTGTATTCAAGTTGGCATTTAAACTAGCAAGCACCCAACTCTACATGGAACAGTGTTGCCTTCGAGGAGTATTATCATTTTGATAAAAGGAGGATAACCATAATTTTTCTTCTAGTTGATTCATGAGAAGCTTGAGCATTGGGTTCAATTACCACTTATAATTTCTTCTTGTCGTATTCACATTGACCTAGAAATAGAGCACTACAATTAGAACTAAACACATACATCAAACCATGACAATGTCTCAGCCTCTAGAACCTTGAGAGATCTAGTTCAGTTGGATATCAATGTGCAAAGAAGTTGCATCAAAAATAGAGTTGTCAATGACATAGTATTTTTCGAGTCTTAGTTTGTATTGGCATGATTATTATTGTGTTGTTAGTTGGTTGATATGTATAGGTTACACCAGAGAGAAAGACATACTTGTAATCCTGAAAAATTAGTTGCACTCAACACTTAACCGAGAACAAAGACCTTGTATCCATTCAAAGAACAAAGATCTCAGAAAAAGTTAGAGAAATGGATATAATAAAGTTAATTCCTCAAAGTATCCATGTTGGTGAAGTGAGTGGGCTATAAATATCTCATTTACGGATCATCAACAAGAATAAAAAATTAAAAAATTAAAATTGTACTTAATGGGATGCTTACAATATATAGGAGCACCACCAATTGTGCCTCTTAATATTATAAAGAGCACCAAAAAAACATGGGTTTTTTATGAGTGCACTCTACTTTAACAAACACACTGCTAATGATACATCATGTAGATAAAAGGGACACACTACATAGTTCAGTGTGAGCCAAACAAGTTGAACAGACTACACAAAAAAACAAATTAATGAAAAAACAAAATGCAAATTGAAACCAAACTCTAAATTTTAAACCACTAAAAATGTGAATGATAAGATAACAAACAATTCACCTAGTCTCTTCCCTGTAGGGGAGGCATAGTTGTTGTGTAGATAAAAAATGAAAATATGGTACCATTTCACAAAATTTGAAAATAAACCAAATCCACTGACGAAGCAAAGGAATCGAGGAATCCTGCAACATGATAGCACCAACAACGGAGCAGTCATATCGAGATGTTGAGCATTGACGTTTGCATGGGTTGAAGCATTGAAAGAATGTGAAAATAAAATTGTAGTTTGGTAAAAAAAAATTTCCTACCTTCATGCACCCTATAATAATATGCACCAGTGATGCCATATGTTTAAATTATGTCGCTGGGTTTTTAAAAAATTATAAATCGGTGCACCATTTGTTGGTATACACCAATGCATGTCCAAATTATTAAGCGCACTGCTTAGTTTTTGTAATTTGTTTAAATAAAAACCAATATTTTATAACAAAATGTCTAAACCTTATTTGATGCTTCTTGCATAGAAACACATTAGTGTGCTTAGAGTGTAAAAATAGTGGTTAGATTATGTTTTATGGTGCGTTAATATTAGCAACATACCAATGTGCCCTATATGGGAGTGCACTGGAATATTTTTTTTATTATTTTTTAGAATAAAATTAATATTGTAAAACAAAATTGTTAAACCTTATTCGGTGTCTCTTATATAAGAACCCACTAATGCACTTAGGGTTTAAAAACACATCAATTAGAAAATGTTTTTAGCGTGTCGATAACATAAACGCATTGGTGCAACAATTATTTAAGCGCACCAATAAATTTTGTATTTTTTTAAATAAAATCATAATGTGTTAAGAAATGGCTAAACCTTATATGATGTGTTCTATATATTTACATGTCAATGGGCTTATGATCTAAAGACGCATCAATAATAATTTTATTACGAAAAAATATAATGATCTTCAATGCCCCTATAGAGGGAATGCACCAATGCTCCTTTTATGGGAGTGCACCAATAAGTTATTGTTTTTTTTTTAATAAAGCACGATATTGTATAACAAAATGTTTAAACTTCACTTGGTGGGTTTTATATAGTGGCACACTAGTGCAGATTATTTTAGAACACACTAATTAGAATATGTTTAGAATTATTTAAACCAATATTTTATTATGGAATAGTAATAACAACCTTCGATGCACCTATTTCTAGAGTGCACTAGTGTCCCTTATATGTGAGCACACCATGGCACCTGATACGATTTAAGTATAACAACCAAAAAACCTTCACTAAAACCTCTTGTCACCTACCTTCGCTAGCAACCTCTACTATGAACGGAGCAAGGAGAATTTTTGCGGGGAAGTTCCACAAAAACCTTCGCTAGGTGATGTTTTCTGTGTAGTTTCATTAAGTTTGTGATGGCAGTGATGCACAAGTGGCTAGACATGCAAACTTGTAAGGATGATGATTTATGGTGTTCATCCCTTCCTCCACTCCAATGCACCAAGTTATTAGCATTCATGATATGAAGAGAATTAATAATTGGTCCTCTCCTGTGTATGATCTTATTATTTTGGTTATGTGGATCTAAAATGCATCACTCCTCCTATTGGCCCCTGTGATCTTCAATTCAAGTCTAGAGACCTATGGGATAGAGTAGGGGTGTGGATTCTTGTTATGTGGAAGGGCATTAGACCTTGATGGAATCGAATTCTAGTCTCAGGTTATTCATTATAGAGAATTCAATTGCACAATGCAGGAATGGGAAATGTGTGTTGTATGAATTGGATGAAGTTAAGCCACGGATGGAGAGGTGAAAATGGGGAGTTTCATAGGTTCAAATTAAAGTGATCAACTCAACCCTTCAATGGAGTCGAAGGCATGAGATGTGGGAATGAAATTTGTTGGTGGAAGTTCAAGAGTGGTATAGCTATTTTGTGGAGACTGCAGCTTTGCTAAGGACATTGCAAGAAATGGAAAAAGATTTCAAAGCTTTCACACAAATATAGAAGAACAAGTATATGGAGTTAGACTTGAAGCTAAAGTTAATAGTCTCTTTATTTATTCGTATTGTAAGTTTTCTAAACCTCCCCTTGGAGGTAATTTGGTCCCCTCCTACCTCAACTACTAGTTCAATTGGCGAATTTTCTTCATGTGGCTCTTTGGGACTTCGGGCTAGAGAAAAGGTGGTCCAAGACTCTTCCTTCCTAAAGTTGGAATCATTTGAGAATGGAGATTTCCCCAAGAATGAACCAATCTTGGAAAAGTGTGAGGACTGTGTTAATGAGTTCTAGATAACAAAAAGCACCCTTCATGGGCCAACATTCTAGTTTTTCACTTTGTTTGGAATGTCTTGTAGAGTTTTGTTAAATTTGGGTCATTTTGTCAATAGTGCACCTATGATGTCTATGAGTTTAGAACTTGGTTAGATAGCAATAATGTTTTTTGGAACAAGGACTTGATAATTTTGGTATTAAGCTCTAGCCACCACTCCTCTATGTTTGTATTACAAGCACATTTTTTTCTAATGCAAGAATATCTATTATTGTTAAAAAAAAAGTGCAAAAATGTGTGGATTACCATATGTACAAGAAGGAATGGAAGACATGTGAAGCATGTCTAACAAGCACGCAAAACACGGGATTTTGAAAACAAAAAAGTTTGGAAGGATAAGATAAAGCCTTGGATTTGGTGCATTGTGACATTTGTGCACCTATTGAGACACCCATAGTGTTTAATGCAATGAACTTCTTAGTTTTCATAGATGACTAATTGGAATATGTAGGAGTTAATTCTTGAATAATATGATGCATTCATTGATTTTAGATCATTAAAGGAAAGAGTATAAAGGTTCTTTAATCTAACAATGAGGCAAATTCTATTCTAATGAATTGATTGATTTTTGTAATCAAGAGAGCATTCAAGAACAATATTATGTGCTATATACACCATACACAACTTAATGGGGTTATGGAAACATAGAACAATTGTTGAGGTTTATAAATTGTTGGATATCACAACTCACAATGTAACAATAATAGATGTAATCATAGACAAAATCTTCAAAAAAAAATTAGTCCAAAATGGATATGAAATATAATGATAATAGTTTTGGATGCTGAAAATGTTGATATTATGGTAGATTCAGAAGGCATTAACCTCCATTGTGACCTTTGAAAAGATTAGAATATTTTGAAAGCAAGAAAAGAAGTGAATGTAACCCTAGAAGAGATGTCGGCTAAGAGAGATAATTAATATGAATTAATTAGTACCCAGAATGAGAAGTCGGCCCAAGCAGTCTGCCAGAGCTAGTATAAATACAGGGTGTCATTCTTCACTTTACACACACTTCTCATAATCGCAGAGAGACACTTGTGCGCACTGCAGTTTGGCAATCTTATGCGCAAGTCTTGGAGAAGGTGTTGCCGCCAGTTCTAAAGTATATTGTTTCTATCTTTCTGGGTTGGACTCTCTTATCAGCTTTGGTTACTTCTTAGCCTTGCTTGGATATTGGTTTTCTACCAGGATTATTCTCTCTATCAAGGTCAAGGTGCTCGGAGAGTGGCTTCGGCCTATGGTTGGGTGACAATAATGATATTGTCTATGGTAAAATGAGCACATTCTAACAGGTTATGGGCCCACGCCTCCTTCATTCAGTCTAACCACTGGAAGGAAGCATAGCCATTATGATACTAAGCTCGTTGAAGAACTATCACTAGGGTTTACTATCTGGAGCATCTTCCAAGACACTGTCGCTAGGGTTACTAGCAGGTGTAGTTGCAGAAACCCTAAAACCCCGATCCGGCACCTTATGATGGAACATCTCGCTCAAGAAGAAGGTATTCAAGTGTGCCTTAGTCTAGCACACCTCTTCGCACTCTCTGAAGACAGAAACGTTAAAGTTGAAGTTTTGGATCAAAGCGTGACCAATCACCAGTCAACCGAAGTCATGAATGAAAAGAGTAGTCATATACACTACTCATCACTCACAGGAACGATTGAAGATGACATGTGGATAATTGACAGTGGATATTCTAGGAATATGATGGGAGATCAAGCCAGTCTCTCAAATATAAAAGAAAGAAATACATCATACAAGGTAGAGCTTGGAGACAAAATCACTTACCCAGTCGAAGGATTTGGACAAGCCTCCGTCAAATTGAAAACAGGTAACAATGTTCATTTGAGCAATGTCTTATATGTACATGGTTTAGAAAAGAAACTTTTATCCATATCTTGCCTAGAAGACAAAGGAAACAGAATAGATTTCGTAGATGGAAAAGTGTTATCTTGGCACAAAGACTCCAACATAAAGAATGCTAGGGTTATTGGAACCCGTGAAGGAAATCTATATAGACTACTAGAAAAAAATGAAGAAGCTCTTGTACATGATGAAGTCAATCCCAATGATATTTGGCACAGAAGGTATGATCATATTAACTATCAAGCATTACCTTTTCTCAAAAATATGGTTGAAGGAATACCATAATTACAATCTACACATGAAGGAATTTGCAAGGGATGTGCTCTTGGAAAGAATATCAAGAAACCATTCCCAAGCAGCAATAATAGATATAAGGAGATTCTAGATCTAATACATTCATATGTTTGCAGTCTGATGCCAATCAAATCTCTAGGATGTTCTCTTTACTACATAATCTTCAAAGATGATTACTCAAGAAATACTTGGTTATATCTCCTGAAAACAAAGGACGAAGTATTCAGCAAGTTTCAAGAATTCAAAGCAGAGATAGAGAACCTCACAAACAAGAAAATCAAGACCTTGAGAACAGATAATGGAGGAGAATACACATCAAAGGAATTTGTTTCCTTTTGAAAATTGATAGGGATTAGGAGGGAGATGGTTGTTCCTCATAATCCTCAACAAAATGGTGTAGCAGAAATGAAGAACAAATCTATTGAAGAAACTGTGAAGGCACTACTAAACGATAAGGGTTTATTTATGTTCTTATGGGGAGAAGCAGCCATGATAGCAATATATGTTCAAAACAGAAGTCCTCACCACATATTGTAGGACATGACTCTTGAAGAATCCTTCTCATGGAAGAAACCTAATGTGGAAAAATTAAGAATCTTTGGATGCCTTGTTTACTTTCACATTCCCAAGGAAAAAAGGAATAAATTAGAACCCTCGGGAAAGAAGGGCATATTCGTGGAATATAGTGAATCATCCAAGGCTTATAGAATCTATATCCCAGAACAACATAAGATTGAAGTCGATAGAGATGTGACCTTCAATGAAAATATGGATTTCAATAAATCCATAGAAGAAACCATAGAAGAAGAATAGTATGAAGAGCCTATTGACGAAGGCACATATCTTCCAAAAAACCAGAGTGAAGAAAAATAATAACTTGATCATCTGATGCAACCATGTGAGACCATTGATTCAAACACTATACCTAAGACAAAGAAATGACCAACTTGACTTGAAGCTACCCTACAAGAAGAAGAAAGACTCAAGGCCCCAAGTGGAACCTTCAGAAAAAGTAAGAAGCCCAAGAGATTCTCCAGCTATGCAGCATGTATGAAAAAGCTTCTAGATGAAGAACCTACCACGTTTGAGGAGGCAGTTCAGAAGAAACAATGGAAAGAAGCCATGATAGAAGAACACCAATCCATCATGAAAAATGATGTATGGGAAATTGTGCCTAAACCTAAAGAAAAATCAGTAGTAACTTCAAAATGGGTATATAAGATAAAACATGCAGCAGATGGAAGCGTGGATAAATATTAAGCAAGGTTCATAGCTAGAGGGTTCTCCCAGAATGAGGGATAAGACTATGACGAAACATTCACTCATGTTGCCAGATATACTTCGATTAGAGCTATCATGTCTCTTGTCGCTTGCATGGGATGGAGTTTACATTAGATGGATGTAAAGACATATTTCCTCAATGGAGCAATCGAAGAAGAAGTATACATTGAACAACCTCAAGGGTTTGAAGACATTCCAGAGATACTCATGTTTGTTGACTAAAGAAATATTTATATGGACTCAAGCAAGCTCCAAGAGCTTGGTATGCTAGAATAGACAGCTACCTAATGAGACTTGGTTTCTCCAAAAGTCATGTAGATCCAAATCTTTACTACAAAGTTGTGAACAATGCACCTGTGATTCTACTGGTATATGTCAACGATCTATTCCTAACAAGTGAAGAGTATCTCATCATCCAGTGAAAAAAGGAACTAGCTTATGAGTTTGACATGAAAGATCTTGGTCTCATGCATTACTACTTGGGACTAGAAGTATGGTAGAAGCGTGGTGAAGTATTCCTTGGACAAGGAAAGTATGCAATAAATATTCTTCAGAAGTTCAGAATGACGGATTGCAAATCCATGGACACTCGTATGACCACAGATATAAGAAAAGTAAGAGACTCGGATTCTGATCCAGTAGATCCATCACTATATCGACGATTGATTAGGTCATTGATGTATTTGGTAAATACTCGACTAGACATTTGCTTTGTCGTGAACACACTAAGCCAGTTCTAGGTGGAACCTATACATGAGCATTGGATAGTTTCAAAGCATGATTTAAGGTATATTTGTGGGACACTAAACTATGGTTTAACATATACAACATCCAGTGATATACAGCTTCATGGATTCACAGATTCAGATTGGGCAGGATGTGCAAAAGACAGAAAGAGCACTTCAGGGATGTGTTTCATCTTGGGCTTCGCTATGATATCTTGGGGCAGCAGGAAACAGAAGTCTATCACACTCAGCACAGTAGAAACAGAATATATAGCAGCATGTGAGGCATGTACAGAAGCAATATGGATAAGAAAGTTGATTTCTGGATTATTTGATCAGGTTCCAGATTCGACCATAATACACTGTGACAATCATAGTTGTATAAGGCTATCAGAACACCTAGTGTGTCATGAACGGGCGAAACACATTGAGATCAAATACTACTTTATTTGAAATAAAGTCCAGGAAGGAAAATTAAAGCTCCAGTACATCCCCACAGATGAGAAAACAGCAGATATTCTGACAAAGCCTCTATCCAAAATAAAGTTTTCATATTTCCGAGACAAATTGGGGATCGCGGAAATAACTTCCTTAGTTGAAAGGGAAGAAATGACTCTCTAGGTTGGGAGGGACCATTGACATATCATTGAATTGAGGATAGTCATTTTCAAGTTTGGAAAATGGTCCAGCTTGGGCAATTCCTTTCCAGTTCAGAAAGTGGTTTGAGATTTCTGATGGACAGGCATTTTCCAGTTTGGAAAATGGTCCAGATCGAACGGTCATTTTCATAATGAAAATGGTTCGATGGATTTTTGATGTACCATAGACAGGGATTTCCCATTGTGGTTAACATGGGGAATGGTCTAGGGAAGTCTCTCTTCTTGACGGTCACTCTTAGCAGTGGTCAAGAAGATCGGTCCGCATCGTCGGACACTCATTATTTTGAAGCTCACAGTTGTGAGCAGTTTTGAAGAATGGTTTGTTTCGAAGGTTGGTGCAGGGCATGCATTTCCTTAGGAAATGGTCTGGACGGCCATTCCGTAGGGAAAATTCATTCTCTCCAGTTTTCACTTTGTTTAGTGCTAGAGGAATGGCCTAGATAGGTGAATGGTCCAGGTTCAGCAATCAAGGACAAGCTTTCCCTAGGGAAGACTCATTCTCTCCAGGTTGCACTTTGGTTAGTGACGGAGTAATGGCCTAGGATAGGGAATGGTCCAGGATCAGAAATCAAGACAGTTAGTCTTCCTTTCTTGAGAAGAATAGTCGAGATATCCCATCATTGATGTTCTACTCTGAGGGTAGATGCTCTTTAAGATCTCACGGATGTGAGTGGAAGAATGGCCCAGATGACTCAACTTATATCATAACATTGTTTCTGTGCAAGTTGATATCAGTTGATATGATTACTATGGAGACTGTATATCTCCAGACAGTAGAAGTATGCTATTTTGGTGGATGTCTCACGGATTGAGTAGTTGTGTATTGCTATGGATAAACACAGTTGTGTTCAATCAGTTGACATTGTACCCGTTTTCATGGAGATTATCCAGTTGGATAATAATGACAGTTCTCGTGATGTTATCAGTTGAATGGTTTGTTTTTGCTCAAGACCATTATTAGTTATACTCCCTAGCTAGGAGGGAGTGTTGATAGTATGGTAGCTTCGGGAGGTATCAACCTCCATTGTGACCTTTGACAAGATTAGAATATTCTGGAAGCAAGAAAAGAAGTGAATGTAACCCTAGAAGAGATGTCGGCTAAGAGAGATAATTAATATGAATTAATTATTACCCAGAATGAGAAGTCAGCCCAGGCAGTCTGCCAGAGCTAGTATAAATATAGGGCGCTAGTCTTCACTTTACACACACTTCTCAGAATCGCAGAGAGACACTTGTGTGCACTGAAGTCTTGTAGTCTTGTGCGCAAGTCCTAGAGAAGGTGTTGCCACCAGTTCTGAAGTCTATTGTTTCTATATTTCTGAGTTGGACTCTTTGATTAGCTTTGGTTACTTCTTAGCCTTGCTTGTCTATTGGTTTGCTACCAGGATTATTCTCTCTGTCAAGGTCAAGGTGCTCGGAGGGTGGCTTTAGCGTATGGTTGGGTGACAATAGTGATATTGTATATGGTAAAATGTGCACATTCTAACAGAAAATGCCCATGATGCAAGGCATACAATTGTAGAAAGGTCAATTATCAAAAAAAAAATACAAATTGCACATGTTGATGAAAGAAGTTGAAATCACATCAAATCACATAGTTGAGAGGGTTGATTTGGAGGAGTGATTTAGATATTCAAATTAGAAAGTGTACTTTGAAATTAAGTCTATATAATGTCACTTTAGTTTAACTTAGACATTTAATTATTTTCTAATTATTAAATATGAACAATTAACCCCTCATTGTACCCACAAAATATTTGGGAAAATGAAACATACATTCAGATGGTGCTCTCCAAATCATTGGATGAAACATACATTCAGTTGGTTCATGTTGGTGTAATTTTTTGCAATTATTCTATATAATCTATAATAATCATACACATTGGCAATCGTTATGTTGAGAGAAAAACATTATAGAACACCATTGTCAATGTTAAGGATAATTGTACACTTAATAGCAATGATGTGATAAAAATGAAGAAAGCGCCTAAAACACAAGGAACAACAAAGTAGACAATGAGACATAAAGAAGACAAGAGGCACAATGATCCAGGTGGATATCGATGTGTTGAAATTACTAAGACAATTGAGAGGGGGGGGGGGTGAATCAGTTGTAATTGAGCTTAAACAGTTTTAAGTCTATTAAAACATTATTAATCTTTCTTCAAGTGATCATCAACAATATACAGCATATGGACAGTAAAAGTAAAGAGCATCAGTCACACATAAGGTATACACAAAGACAGATTTTTCACGAGGAAACCCATAAAGGGAGAAAACCTCTTCTTCTTCGAAATGATAGGCAGTCTTTTAAGTTTTGTACATCATCTATAATTGAGCACCAACTCAATGTGGGGCTGCTACCTCTGTTTTACAAGCTGCAACTTGTTTGAGAGCACCAACTCTCTGGTTTCTCTAGCACCCACTAGAAGGAAGCACCAACTCCCTTAATGTTCCAGCACCAACTGGATGGAAGCACCAACTTCCAGTTACACAGG
>ML776970.1:186354-267597 GCA_009831015.1 Picea engelmannii | reverse complement strand
CTTAGCATTAAAACTAAACTCTAACTTATCATCCTTGGAGGCTAGCACAACAGGCTTTGTATATCCAGTCTCTACTACATCCCAAACATCAGCACCCAAGGCCATTAAGTATGTTCTCATTCTAATCTTCCAGAAGGAAAAATATGTTCCATCAAACAGAGGGGGCTTAGAGGCTGAAGTCCCTTCATGACTTGTCATGTTTAAGCTTACAGATCTACCTTTGAGTAAAAGGAACCTGCTCTGATACCAATTGTTGAAATTACTAAGACAATTGAGAGGGGGGGGTGAATCAGTTGTAATTGAGCTTAAACAATTTTAAGTCTATTAAAACATTATTAATCTTTCTTCAAGTGATCATCAACAATATACATCATATGGACAGTAAAATTAAAGAGCATCAGTCACACATAAGGTATACACAGAGACAGATTTTTCACGAGGAAACCCATAAAGGGAGAAAACCTCTTCTTCTTCGAAATGATAGGCATTTTTTTAAGTTCTGTACATCATCTATAATTGAGCACCAACTCAATGTGGGGCTGCTACCTCTGTTTTACAAGCTGCAACTTGTTTGAGAGCACCAACTCTCTGGTTTCTCTAGCACCCACTAGAAGGAAGCACCAACTCCCTTAATGTTCCATCATCAACTGGATGGAAGCACCAACTTCCAGTTACACAGGCTCCAACCTGTATAACAGAGAACACTTGTTCTCCCTTGCACCACCCTGCCACCCTGGTTTCTCTGGCTGCAACCAGATGGAAGCTACAACTTCCTATGTTCAAGATCTCACTTGAACCTATGAGGACAACAGTCCTCCCGAGCACCTCCCAACCTCCCTAAAATATTAATGAATAAATACACAGATAAATCACTTATTACCGTTCTTTCTTTGTTTTGTAAATCTGGTATTCTTCTAACTGTTCTGCAATTCTTCTCTTCCTCTGTCTGTTCAGCAAGTCTTCTCTGCATCAACTTGTTATGTCGTTCTGCTCTGCTTCAAGTTTTCTTCATCATCTGTTACTCTTCTCTGAGTTTCATCTCACACTGTGCATATTCTCCATCTCACACTACACATTCTATGATTTTCTTTTTCTTTCAGTTTCATTCATTTTTCCTGCAAAACAACCAACCCCACATTGTCTGTCTCATTTTCTTTTTATACACACTCACAGCGGTTCAACTTCCCATCTCCTTAGGAAAAAAGAAAGGGAAGACAATTGTCTCAACAACTGAAAAACAGTCTCGGCAACTGAAACACCAACTAATCGGTAATCATGAGTCTGTTTCGCTAACAGATTCGAAACTGAAGAGTTAACTGTGAGAGAGAACAGTAACCCTGCAATCAACACTTGATCTGACGGTTCAGATCATTCTGCGATTTCACATATCGCGATTTCGACATACCTGATGTTCAATGTTCTTGTCACTTACAAATCCCGATCCACGAAACTCCGTAAAGAAGTTGGATCAACGGTCCAGATCATATCTTGATCTGACGGTTAAGATTCAGTCGGGATTTCACACATCGCGATTTCGACACTTTTGACGTTAAGTGTTTTTGTCACTTACAAATCCCTATCCACGAAACTCCGTAAAGAAGTCAGATCAACGGTCCAGATCATATCTTGATCTGACGGTTCAGATTCAGTCGGGATTTCACACATCACGATTTCGACACTCTTGACGTTCATTGTTTTTGTCACTTCAAAGTCCCGATCCACGAAACTCCATAATGGGGTCGTATCAACAGTTCAAATCACATCTTGATCTGACGGTTGCAATTATGTCACGATTTTGCATATCGCGAATTCGGGATTCCTGTGGATGATATTACTTGACATCTCCAACTCTCGATCCCTGAAACTCCGACATGGACTTGAATCAACGGTCCAGATCTTATCTTGATTCAACGGTTGTGATTAAGTCACGATTTTGCACATTGCAAAATCGGGATTCATGTGGATGATATTACTTGACATCTCCAACTCTCGATCCTCAAAACCCCGACATGGACTGGAATCAGCAGTCCAGATTTGATGTTGTGATTTAATCGCGCTTTCGCATATCGCGATTTCGACATTCTTGTTGCATTGTTCTCCATGTCGTGATTCGCGAAACTCCGATATGGAGTTAGATCAACGGTCTAGATCTGATCGTGATTTAATGGTTGTGATTGAATCGCAATTCTGCATATCACGATTTCGAAATTTTGTACGCCCACTTCTCCTTGTACTTTAAAGAATGTGCAGGTTCTCCTTGATCCAACGATGATCGGGTCCTGCGCTTGGATATAACGTCTTAGATATGTCCTCCTCTTCAGCGCTCTTCTTGTCTACATTCAGATCTGACGGTCATCGTTCTTTCAGATATTTTGAATGGGATCCAACGATCAGAAATGCTTCTCAAACTTTACGAGCCTTCGATCATTCGATCAATGTTGCATTGCCTTCGATCATTCAATCTTCCTGAACTTATCTTATGTTTGCCTATCTGTTACAAACTTATTGTACTCATGCTACTTGCCATCAATGACAAGCATTCGATGTCTGTTAAATATTTTCCATTCGTTGTCTGTTAAATATTTACCAACACGATGGCCACCCACCTCTTCCAACTGGCTCAAAACAGTTTTTTCACAATTTTGACAATTTACTATTTTTAGCAGTTTTAACTTCCGGGGCCATTTTAAGGGCCTAAATGAAGGTTTTTCAGGATCCAAATTCTCAATGAGAGCCAAAGACATAATTGATCCCCCAAAATGAATCTCCTCAACAATACCTTTCCAACGGGCTACCATACGCCTAAAACGGAGATCATATGCAAAAGTTACAACCCCGAGAAGTTGATGTACTAACTTACCGAAATGGTGCCCACATGACTTTTGGCGCTTCATCTCCTAGGGTTAGGTTTTTAGATGTCTAGGGTTTTTTTCATTCCTGTTTATTGTAAAAAGGTCTTTTGAACCTCATTGTAATTATCTTCTTGTGAATGAGCACAGATGTCACATCTCTTATCAGAGATAAGCCGCCACCATTCCAGCAAGCTTGTTTCCACTGCATTTTACTATTTCAGCTTATTTCCTTATTGAATAGAAAACAAGTTTTATTGTATCTCTATTATTTTGTGCTAAGCCTCTGTTAATAATCTGTAGTCATTTTGTTCTGCTCATAAAATCCATATCAGTGGTATAAGAGCGGTCTACTCCTTGTCATCTTAATGCATGTCCCCAACGAGGTCGAAATACAAAGAGTTGGGTCTCGAGCTTGTTTCTCTAGAGGACAAAAGCTCTCGCACACCCAAGCGACCTCTCATGGCAGGAGAAAAGAAAGATGACAGGACAGGAGATCCTTTCAAACTATTGATAGAGGAATCCCTCACGCAACAAAGGAACGAGATGATGGATAGTTCCACGCAAATCCTTCGACGGCTACCAACACGCGATGCATCTGCTTCGAGTGGAGGCGCCAGCCCCTTCAAGGTACAAATAAACTTTGATATTCCTATATTTGAAGGTCATATAGATGCAAATGTTGTAGACAAGTGGTTAAATCTACTAGAAGGGCATTTTTATGTCCATAACTTTTCGAATAGAGAAAGGATTACTTTTGCGCTCCTCAAAGTTGTTCCCCACGTCAAAGATTGGTGGGAAACTTTCTGTGAGCAAAAGGAAATAGAGGAACCCTCACTATTTACAATCACGGCCCCCTGGGATTCTTTCAGGGATGTTATTAAAGAACAATACTACCCTATCGGAAGTTATGACGAATTGTATACCAAATGGACCACACTGCGGCAAGAAAGAGACCAAGCAGTGCCAGATTTCACAAATATCTTTCATACCTTGCGCACCAAGTTGGGTATCAAATATTCGGAGCGACATCTGGTGCTCAAGTATCGTGGCGCTTTGCATAGATACATCCAGACCGAAATGGAATTTTTGGACATCTCACCCTTGGGTGTGGCCTACCGATATGCCGTCAAAATCAAGCAGAAGCTCAAATAAAAGATGCGGCAATTTGGGCCTGGGAACCCCTCACAACAAAAGCCAGAAAAGGGTGGCCCCAACCCACAAAACAAAGGACAGAAAAAAGATGGATAGTAACAAGACAACCAGTGGAAGCCGCAAGCAAAGAAGGACACCGGAAAGACAAAGAAAGATACCAGGAAGTGGTGCAACTTCCATAAGATCCCTTGGCATAACACTTCTCACTGCCACTCAAAGCAGTCATTGGTGGCCGAAGTGAAAGCCTCTGAATTAGATGCAAGTTCAGACTCTGAGCCAGAACCAGAAAGGGGAAGACGGATCATTGATGCGAAACCCAGTGCCACTGTTGCTATCGCCAAGCTCCAACCTGGTGAACCAGACGAGCCAGAAGAAGGAGAACGCCTCTTCCATTCACAAATGTGGGTAAAAGGCACCCCATTGCACTTCATCATGGATAGCGGTAACCAGAAGAACCTCATCTCAACAGAGGTCATCAAGCAACTGGCCCTGCTGACAACACCGCACCCACAACCCTACACCATTGAATGGCTCCGCCAAGGAAGTGATCTCTACATCAGCCAACAATGTCGACTGTCATACGGCATCAAGCACTTCAAAGACGAGGTATTGTGTAATGTTGCTCCTCTCGAAGTTTGTGATGTTCTTTTGGGCCAACCTTATTTATGGAAACGTCGTACTGTATATGAGTCTACGCCTCGTAGTGTTATTATTAATTTGAAGAGGAAATTGTACAGGATACCCGAGGCAGTCCCACCTAGTGTTATTTCCTTGATCTCTGCTAAGCAATGGAGGAAGGTCATCTCTTAGACGGGGAAGTTTGTCTTCTTCGTGATTTTTTCTCTCGGAATAAGCGAAAGATCACAACCACATCCAGGGTCTCTGCAGCCGACCTCTCCACACAACAGAAGCAAGTAGATAAGGTCATGGAAGAATACTCAGATATATTCTCCTCACCTATCGGGGTACCTCTGCACTGTCAGGTCAAGCACCCCATCGATCTAACCCCCGGCGCATCGCTGCCCAATGGGTCAGTCTATCGTCCCTCTCTGTTAGAAAATGAGTAGATCAAGCGACAGATCCAAGAACTTCTCCACAAGGGGCACATCTATCCCAGCTCATGACCTTGCGAGAGCCCAATCGTGTTGGTACAGAAGAAAGATGGAACCTGGTGACTCTGCATTGATTACCGGGCTCTAAATAAAATCACAGTCAAAAATCGATACCCGGTTCCCTGAATTGATGACCTCCTTGATCAACTCACGGGGGCCAAATACTTCAGTAAGATTGATCTGAAGTCCGGCTACCATCAGGTCCCGATAGAACAAACAGAAGTATGGAAAACTGCCTTCAAGTCAAAGGAATGTCTTTTTGAATGGTTAGTCATGCCCTTTGATTTGAAAAATGCTCCAGCCACTTTCACGAGGATGATGGACTATATCTTGTGACCATTCACCAATACTTTTGTAGTGGTGTATCTGGATGACATTCTCATTTACAACAAGACTTGTGCTAAAAATTTGCAGCATATTCAGTAGATTCTTCACACCCTGCGACAGCACAAGCTATATGCCAACTTGGAAAAATGCTCCTTTGGCATGGACAAGGTCCATTACTTGGGCTACATAATTGATCAGCATGGCGTACATGTGGATCCAGCCAAGATCCAAGTCATCTGTGACTGGCCAGCCCCAACCACACTCACTGAGCTTTGGAGCTTCTTGGGCCTTGCCAATTTCTACCATAGCTTCGTGTTGGGATTCTCTCATATTGCATGGGCCCTCAGCCAAATAACCAGGGGTGGTGGTAAGGAAAAATTTGCGTGGGGCCGATCCCAACAACAAGCGTTCGACGATTTGAAGCAGCACTTGTGCTCAGCCCTAGTACTTTCACTACCAGACCTGTAGAAACCCTTTAAGATCGAGACAGATGCTTCAGACTGTGCGGTGGGCGCCATTCTCACTCAGCACGGCTACCCTGTGGCCTATCATAGTTAGACACTATCAGATGTTGTTTGTAAGTACCCTACTTACGACAAAGAAATGTACTCCATTGTGCAAGCCTACCGCCAGTGGAGACATTACATTCTTGGGAAGGAGACAATCATCCACAATGATCATAAGCCACTGCAGTTCATGCAAACACAAGAAAAATTGCAGAATGATCATCATCAAAAGTGGTCCACATACTTGTAGCATTTCCACCTCAACATCAAGTATAAAACAGGAAGCATCAATCGTGTCGTTGATTGCCTCAGCAGACCGCCAGCCGCGGCACTCACCACGGTGCTAGAATCCTGCGCCCATGAGACCTCTAGATGGCCCCACCTCTATGAGACAGAGCTGGACTTCACGACCACCTGCCAAATGTTGGGTGCAAACGCAGTTGTTGATAATTTCCATATTCAGGATGGGTTGTTGTGTCGTTTGGGCCATATCTGTGTTCCATCAAGCAAGCGAACAAAGTTGATCTAGGAAGCCCACTGCAGTCGGGTGGCAGGACACTTCAGCGTTGAAAAGAAAGTGGTGATGCTACAGAAACATTTCTACTAACCGAAACTTTGACAGGAAGTCAGCAAGTATATCAAATCATGCACTGCCTACGCTATTGCCAAACCGACCACTAAGAAACAGGGCCTGTACACCCCTCTTCCTACTCCTGACAGGCCATGGGAATCCATCTCAATGGACTACATGTCAGGCCTTCCGTCCACCAAGCAGGGAAATGACTATGTTTTTGTGGTTGTTGATCGTTTTTTTAAGATGGCGATTCTGGTTGCCTGCAAGAAGAACATCACAGCAAAGGCCACTGTCAAGCTCTTCTTTGAACGAGTCTGGGTACATTTTGGAATCCCACAAACCATTGTCTCAGATCAGGATAGTGAATTTCTCAGCACATCCTGGTCGAGCCTCTAGTCACTGTTGGACACCAAGCTCACCAAATCCACGGCCTTCCACCCCAAGAGAGATGGTCAAACCGAAGTCGTCAATCGAATGATTGTGCATATCCTTCGCATGTATAATTCAAAGCACCCCTGCACATGAGATGAGAGTCTTCCCTATGTCCAACATAGCTACAACCGAGCCCTGCATAGCTCAACCATCCATAGCCCCTTTCAGATGGGGTTGGGATTCCAACCATTGGGTCCCATAGATGTCGCACTTCCCCTTGCAGTCACCTCGATCGACTCATCTCCTGCTCCAACTGAAGCTGACAAAGCCACCTAGTTCATTGAGCAGATCCAGCACAACTGCCAACAGGTTCAAGATATCCTACAGAAGTCCAATGACAAATACAAGCAGTGCCATGATCAACATCGGGTGCCACATAAGTTTCAGGTGGGCGACAAAGTTTGGTTGCACTTGCAGAAAGAACGCCTTACAGGACCCCATCGGAAGCTTCGTCCACTCTATTATGGGTCGTACACCATCACCAAGGTCGTGGGGGATAATGCTTTTGAGCTCAACCTTCCTCCTTTCCTTAGCCTGCACCCAGTGTTCAACGTGGATCTCCTTGCCCTTATTTCCCATCATTATTGGACACCTCAGACATAGCAAAGCAGTTGACACCAACAGAGTTCAACCCTGACTGCATACAACATGCATCCAACGATCAAATTGTGGACACACAAATCAAGGGCACTCGACAGCAAATGATCCATCTTTATCGAGTCGTAAAAATAGGGCAGCTCCTGCACCAAAGCAAGTGGCTCACCCGGATCCAAATTCAACAAAAATTTTCTCATCTGATGGGGGAACTCAACGCAATGGAGACCATTACTTCCTAAAGAGGGAGGATTGATCCAGGTGGATATCAGTGGCCGCCCACCTCTTCCAACTGGCTCAAAACAGTTTTCTGACAATTTTGGCAATTTGCTATTTTTAGCAGTTTTAACTTCTGGGGCCATTTTGAAGGCCTAAATGAAGATTTTTCGAGATCGAGCTTCTCAATGTTAGCTGAAGGCGTTATTGAACCCCAAAATGAATCTCCTCGATGATACCTTTCCAACAGGCTATCATACGCCTAAAGCGGAGATCGTATGCAAAAGTTATGACCCCGGGAAGTTGATGTACTAACTTACCCAAACGGGGCCCCACGTGACTTTTGGTGTTTATCTCCTAGGGCTAGGTTTTTGGATGTCTAGGGTTTTTGGCATTCCTGTTTATTGTAAAAAGACCTTCAAAACCTCATTGTAATCATCTTCTTGCGAATGAGCGCAGTCGTCACATCTCTTCTCAGAGATAAGCTGCCACCATTCCAGCAAGCTTGTTTCCACTGCATTTTACAGTTTCAGCTTATTTCCTTATTGAATAGAAAACCAGTTTTACTGTATCTCTGTCATTTTGTGTTAAGAACTTGTTAATAATTTGTAGTCATTTCGTTCTGCTCATAAAATCCAGATCACACAAACACAAAGTGTAAACAAACAAAAGCGATCTAAAAACATTAAATTGACAACCTATAGATGTGGACAACAATGCATTAGAATTTTCATAGCATAAACATGGAGTAAGTCATTGACAAAAAAATGAACACTTAAACAATATAAATGCTAATTTTTGCAAGGGCTAAAAGCAAGTTTAAGAAGCTTATATTTTATGATCTTGTTCAACATCAACAGCCCACTAGATATAATAGTGGGCAAAAGATGTTATGGACTTGGATGTTACATAGGCATTAAACCATTGATGGTGTGTTGAAGTACATGAGAACGTGAGCTTAGAGAGAACAAATCCGTTAACACCATCTAACTAAATGATCAATCATGCTCCTAGAGAAAATCTCTTTAAATTTGCGGCAACAAATAATGATATTATATTTTCCCATATATGGTCTATGGCATATAGAAAGACTAAACATATTCAAATACTTGGATATGTGTTTGAGGATGTCATGGGCATCTATCTTGGGTCAATAAAAATGAGCATTTGCATGAGACAAGTGAAAAGTTTTTAATTCAAATTTTATGCTCTATGGCATAGACAAAGACTAAACATATCCAAATACTTGGATATGTGTTTGAGGATGTCCTAGGCATCTATCTTCGATCAATAAAAATGAACATTTGCATGAGACAAGTGAAAAGTTTTTAATTCAAAAAATTAGTGTGAAGAATTTTTAATTCAAAGGATTCATGATTGGGTTAGACAAGTTTTCTACTTATGTAAAGAAGTATGTTTTGGCCACTAGTGAATATGTTTTGGCCACTAGTGAAATTATGCAAGCTCTAAATGATTAGGGAAAAAGAAAAACTGATATACACGACATCAAATAAAGAATTTCTTGATACTCTGAAACAGATTTTTTTAAAGAGAAAACAGGTAGAGAATAATATTCAATGACATAAAGATGAATAAAGAACGAAGATAATATTATCACTAGTAACAATATTGATAGAGGATAAAATATTGTAGGGACAAAACTGACGATGATGATTTCATAATTTGACTCATTGGAACTCCATAACAATGGAAATTGAGGAAGTTTTTCTTAACATGGACAATTGTAGAGGCTCATAACAAAGATGAAGATGAGAACAGTTGTCTACACTAACGATATCATGATAAAGCATTTACAAGAGTTTCAACTCTACGAAGCACATGAGCAGTTTGCAATTAGAGCATTTACAAGAGTTTCAACTCTACGAAGCACATGAGCAGCTTGCCATTAGAATTGAATCATTATCATGGTTTTAACCATTTTTTAATAATTTTGTTAACAAAATTTAATCGTTTGTATTCAAAGAGTATTAAAATTAAAAGTGTCGCTATGAGTCATAGTTTGTATTCGGAAATTAAAATTAAAAGTGTTGCTATGAGTCATAGTTTGTATTAAAGGGAAATTAAAATTAGAAGTGTTGCTATGAGTCACAGTATTATAATGGTCATGATTAATATGTATAGTTGACATTGCTATGAGTCATAGTTTATATTCAATGGGTATTAAAATTAAAAGTGTCAGTATTATAATGGTCATGATTAATATGTATAGTTGACATTGCTATGAGTCATAGTTTATATTCAATGGGTATTAAAATTAAAAGTGTCACTGTGAGTCATAGTTTGTATTCAAGGAAAATTAAAATTAAAAGTGTTGCTATGAGTCATAGTTTGTATTCAATAGAGATTAAAATTAAAAGTGTTGCTATGAGTCACAGTATTATAATGATCATGATTAATATGTATAGTTGACATTACCTATATTCAACAATATAGTGTTGCTATGAGTCATAGTTTGTATTCAAGAGAGATTAAAATTAAAAGTGTTGCTATGAGTCACAGTATTATAATGGTCATGATTAATATGTATAGTCATTACCTATATTCAACAATATAGTAGTAATTATAATATGTATATTATTATGGAAATTCTATTATAATGATCATGATTAATATGTATAGTTGACATTATCTATATTCAACAATATAGTAGTAATTATAATATGTATATTATTATGGAAATTCTATATGCTAACTTCACAATAATTCTGAATATTTTGAATATACCAGTGCACATACAGTGAAGTATTCAACAATATAGTGTTGCTATAAGTCATAGTTTGTATTCAAGAGAGATTAAAATTAAAAGTGTTGCTATGAGTTACAGTATTATAATGGTCATGATTAATATGTATATGATTAATATGTATAGTTGACATTACCTATATTCAACAATATAGTAGTAATTTTAATATGTATATTATTATGGAAATTCTATTATAATGGTCATGATTAATATGTATAGTTGACATTACCTATATTCAACAATATAGTAGTAATTATAATATGTATATTATTATGGAAATTCTATATGCTAACTTCACAATAATTCTGAATATTTTGAATATACCAGTGCACGTACAGTGAAGTTATGTTGATTTCTATAAAAGCATTCAGTACATATGATTAAGATATAATAGTGAAGTTATGTTGATTTCTATAAAAGCATTCAGTACTTATGATTAAGATAATTTTTAACAGAAAAGATAAGAGAAACCCTATAGTAATAAAAGAACACACCATTAACATATCGAACTTGTAGTGTATCTTGTAAAACTTATTTTGGAAAAAATCAAAATTTAAAGAAAAAAACATTAGCTCATGCTTTTTTATTGTCAGACAAGATATGTAATCATCTAAAGTACCCTAAATAAGCATAGACCCATCTTAACTCCAGTTCTACGAAGCGTCGACATGGATCAAATCTCTCAAGGTGCAAACTCTTCCTCCTTAACCCGTTTTAGAGTGGACATATACAATTTGCATTTATATATATATATATATATATTCATTTCATTTCATTTCATTTCACAAAAGGTTAGAGTCGACATATACAATTTTCATTTACTTAATTTTTGTAAAAAAAAATATTATTATTTAAGAGTGACATGTGTCAACTCCACGTTCAATTTAGACACGTAATCACAGATCGACCTAATACTGGATTGTAAAATGCGCCTATTTTCATTTACTTAATTTTTGTAAAAAAAAAGTTTATTATTTAAGAGTGACGTGTCAATTCCACATTCAATTTAAACACGTAATCACAGATCAACCTAATACTGTATTGTAAAATGCACCTCTCAACGCAATGATTACAAAACATAAAAGAAAAGTAAACAACTTATTCCATAAGATACACAAAAGAAAGCCATGTTTATGTCATCAAATCCTTTAATAAAAAAGGAAAAACACAGAACTGGCTTCTCTCCATTAAAGTTCATAAAAGAAAAAGTTTAAATAGTCGACACCAATTTCTTTCATGGGCATAATATATTGCTTGCCATGATTGGTCCTTAAATCACGATAAAACTTTCCTTGTTCGAGGATTGCATTGAGGATAATCACTTTATTTAACATTACTGCAGCAAAATATGGCATCAACCCAAAAACAACAAGTACATTGTTTCTTTAACACCACTTAAAACATTATAGCAATAACCTATTGTGGCGTTACATCCATCTGTTTAGATGTTCTAGCCCAACATTAAAACTGTGAACATTCATCTAAAGCTGTAATTTAGCAAAGATCACAGCAGCCTCATGTAGGCATTAAGACACTTTAAACAGCAACTTCATATAGAAATTCCATGCAGAGTGGAAGCTTATTAGTCAATGATTCAGACATTAAATATAAAACATTTTAACAGTCGGCAATCATAACAAAATGAATGCTTGAGAACACCAACAGGGTGTAAATTACAGTTTATAAAGCTTTTGCATATTTAAAGAAATGTGATGGCCATTATAACATTTTTACACTAGTCCCAACTCTCCCCCATGTGGAGAACAGAAGGAGCTAGGAGTTTTCTCACACGGTCTTCAATAGTAAATAATCGACAGGATAATAAATAGTGAGATATATTGTGTTTGACGTTTTGAAATAGTTTTTACAACTTTAAAATCTCCTCATAGTTCACAACTTTAAAATCTCCTCATAATCTAGAATATCATATTGTTTTACACTAGAATATCATATTGTTTTACACACTATATTGCTAATAAACGGCACAATATGAACATTGATTCAAAGAAATTACCTTGTGGTCAAGAAACATTAGTTGGTATGATGGTTTGACCAGCTTGATCTATCCTATGAAATTGGATGCTAGTTATAGATACAAGTCCATAAGATGACTCTTCAATAAAGAATCTCAGCGTTTCTAGTTCGAAAAAAAGGTTAAGCTTCACCCCGAAAAACATTTTTCCTTCGACACAAATTCAGGAGCTTCCTGATGAATTTTAATTTTTAAAAAGGATAAGAACCTTATCTGAACAAAATTCTTCAGTAGACTTATGAAAGCTCAAGAAATTGGCAATATATTCCAAAAGGCTAAAAGCACACTCTGCATAGCGTCAACTTAATTATGCTAGTTGTTCACAAAACTACTGAGAATCAAATCAATGTATGACAAGATTAAAATAGAGTTTTCCATTATGAATCAAATCAATGTATGACAAGATTAAATAGAGTTTTCCATTATGGATGATCATCCACCCAATGTCCATTGCGATGTGGTCTAATTGGTAAGTTGGAGCACTTACCAGGACAATGAACCAGACTCGAAACTCCGCAGGCCTGCTCCCTCTGTTAGGGAAGAAAAAATGTTAGTTCCCACAACCAAGACTGGATGCAAGTTCCAGTGACTGTGACAACTCACGATTTCACAGAAATGAATGGACACAACCAAGTTCAATCACTGAGAAATTTTGCCAGAATACCCCTCAGCTGTGGCATCTAAGCTAACAACAGAGGTCACTGTGCAAAAGAAAACAAGAGAGCCATTTACCTATCAAAAAGAATAAATTCCATCTATCCTACAAAACAAGTAATAGTTTGCCATTAATACACTAGTTTTGGGACATTTTGTCGCCGAGCACAACGGCATATATGCCTTTAAAGCTCAAAGTCAGCATCACCGTGAAAGTCTACAAGCAAAAGATTACATCGTAGGGAAATTTATGCTATTTGCCTCACCTAGCATATGTTACTCCTTGCGGGGAGATCAAATCACTATTCCAATTTCCATGCTTGTTGAGCGTCTTATTTCACAATTCGAGCCTTCTGCAAGAAACATTGTATTTGTCTTCATTTTGGACTGGTCAGGCTCCCGGTTAGCTTCCTGGATCTCACTTGTTTAAGATATTTCTGAATTTAAAACGAAGGCTTGCTTGGACGTCTCTTACAGAATCACAAATTAAAGTCTTTGGTCCTCTGTGCTTTCGTTTTCCATGTTTGTTAACACTCACTTCGACGATCTTGCAGAAGCTCCTCGACAGATAAACCACCACATTTATAATTAAATCTTTATAATTAAATCAATGCCTAATCGACCTCTTCTGAACTCAAATTTGATGTAAAAAGTGAACTTCATATAAAACAACAATCAAGTTCCTATGAACCAGCTACTTTGCAGAATATCCATTTTGCCATTCTCCAAATTTCAGTTCTTGCAGCAACAGGACAAATACCATGAAAAAGAAGACTGCCAGACTAGAGATACGGAAAAGTAGTTTAAAGCTGCGATTCCATTGCATACCTTATTGTTTACTGCTTACAAGAACATTTTAGATGGCTGTATTGCATAACAATATCTGCAATGAGCCCTAAAAATCCCAGCTAGAAGACAATATGTATTGAGGACAAGTTCACAAAGAACCAATGTCCAATATCCTTCTTGAAACAATCAGAGCAAAGGACATTCCAAGACAAGCTTGACAATACAAAAATATTAGCATCCGATTGCAATGGATGCAAGTATAACAATTACAAAAATCTTGTATGACATATTTGAGCCACCTAGTTCTCCAAAAACCTGGGTATAATAATGAATTAATAAGAAACGGTCTTGCTGCCCAGTGCCCTGATTATCAGGAAATGTTGATTTTTCAATGTGTTCAAATAAGCAACTTGAAAACATCCTTTGCCATAGTTGGACTCGTACTAATATTTAGTCTGAATAAAGCTGGGCCTGAACTTCATTTCAAATCCCTGGAAAACTGTGCTGAGGAATCTCAAGACATAAATAATTTTGGTTGGAGTTTTCTGGAGTAACTGCGTGCAAAGAGATGTTGATGTTTTGGACAGCCAATTTGTGGTCCATCTTCAGCATAAATAATGTAATCAAATCTTTTTTTACAGGATGGTGTCCTTCTTAAACCTAGTAAGATTTAGGTTCTAACGTCAAGAAGGGAAAGAATTTTGAAAATGCTTGCTTATGAGAGGCGTCCAATTACCATAAATCCAGGGTAGTATTACTTTAAACATCATTCAATGACCTGAATTTTTCAAGCCTGGGAATAAAGACCTGCACATGAAAAAATTCAGATTCAGGGAACAGCAATCCAAATCTTATTTGCAAAATCAAGGCCTGCTAACAGCCAATTGTTGTTGGATAAGCATACACTTAACCGTGAAAGAATAATTATTTTTAAGCCCATCCTTGTGATGGAAAAGTAATGAAAACATCAAATACAAGAAGCTATGGGCCTATAAAAGCTCAAAATCAAGACTTCCAATAGAAATATGTTGGAGAAACACACAATTCACCAGAAAAATATAATGGTTCAAAGGACCATATCAATTGGAACTCGGGTGATCAAAACAACAACCAGGTTTTCATGATGGTTGTCAAAAAAGACAAAAAGTTACTACAGGCACCTCTTAAGTCTTGAAAAATATTTCATTGATCCTTTGAGATGCACTTTCAACCCTTCTTTACACATATCACAAAAAACCAACTACCCTTGAAACGAGAAACACTCAAAATTTGCATGAATATACCACAATTTATAAAGGAAAGAATTCAACAAATGTTGAAAAATACACCATAGAAGATAAAACCATAATACACTTAAACTCTCACTTTAAGAAAATAACTCTAGCTGAATCCAGTGTCTAATACTTTGAGCTGATAAAGTACAAACAGAGAGAGTCAACTTACATGCTAAAAGTACAATTTCTTCCGAGTGCAGAACATAAATGCTGTCTACTTGGTTGGAGCAACAGCACATCAATTGTCACCTATACAGGAAAGTAAGACAAACCTCTTTACCAAATAAAATCTGCAGGCTGTGCCCTTTGCCAACTTGCACAAAACAAAGATGAAAAGCAACCATTTCAATCCTCCTCCAAATCCCTCTATCATGGATAGTTCTGATGAGTTCTTGGATAAACTCCAGACTTCCAACTAGATTATACTTCTAACTCCTGTTTACTGTCGCTTTCCTATGTGAATACATTGTGAACCCCGAGGTACCTATATTGTGGTTACAGTTATAACAATCCTTCACTTCTCTTAAATTCAGATCTTCCACTCCAAATTCTGTGATTCAGGAGCTAAGGAAGTAACTCCAGTCCTTGCCTTTCAAGTCATGAGCATAATTATTGAGAAGTATCATTAACGCCTTGAACTACACCTGAAGAGGGATTTGATACAACTATTGCTCCAGGGTCTGACATTGCATCTTTCCATCCTGCATGTGCAAACACAATCAGGAGTAAGAATCATGGACAATCATCTACAAAAAAAAGATGAAGCTAGGCTTGAAGTGGATGGCAATTAAAGAGATATAATATACTCTACCTACTTTGAGAGAGAAAAGCTGATGCAGAATCACAAGCCAATAGAATTTTTAATTCAAACTGATCAGTTGTTTCAATGATTTTTGTGTGTATATAGTCATGATTTTCCCTTATCCTGGAACCACTTAGACCTTGAGTCATATGAAGTAAAGACCCTTCTGCACCTTCTCCCATCACTCTTCTGATATCACCACTACCATCTTCCTTTCCTGGCTTGACATTATGGGAAACATTCCCCTTGAGGATGCCATTTGAAACCTTGCAACATTCCGTACATCCTTTTGCAAAGCAATCACCACTTGATTTATGTATCTGACTGTCAGTATTACATCTGAATTCATTATTTTGTATAATGTCAGGAGCAAACTCAAAAGGTGCCTCCAGTTGACTAGTAGTTAAAAGTCCTCTATGTTTGATATCTGTTATAATACTGCCTTCTGGTGAAGGCTGCTGTGGCAATCCATCTAAAAAATTACTTAGAGACACAGACATTGACCCAATCAAAAAATCATCATTGGAAACACTTTCTAGATGGTCGCCAGAATCATTCTTTCCTATCATGATGACTGCTGCTACTGTATTGTTTTTATCACTTTCTGAATTATCCATTTCTGGAAATTTAAATTCTGAACCATACTGATCTACTACCGACATGCCCTTACCAATTGGCCCACTTGAGCCTAGATATGACTCCATATGTACATCGATATCTGGCTCTGCTACACTCACAGAATCTGCAGTATTATCTTTGGAATTTTGAGATTCCGCAGCCATGCTAGAGTCCGAAATTGATATTTGTTGCATCTTTCTTGTCCACATTTTATATCCATTTGCTATAGCTGACACCCTTTGACCTACTGTTATGTCCCTATGTTTATCAAACATATCTCCTGACAATGGCTTTGGAATAACTGTACCTAGAGACTTCTTCCCAGATGACAGGCCATTGTAGGATTTCCTCGTTACTTTAAGATTCCTCTGTGGATTTGTCTCTGAAAATCTTCTGTCAGAACCATAGGGATGTTCCCTGGAGTAAACTGAATCAACTGCCGCATATTTTTTTCGTTGTCTCCAGCCCTGCACAAATTGCTTGTCTGAAGGCATGACAGCCCTCATATTGAATTCCACAATGCTGTTATCCCCATCTCCTTGTTTGCTTTCCAAACATGACACAGTGGTCAGTGGAGCCTCCGCTGCCGAAACATGAGAATCACTCAAGTCAAAATCAGTATGACTTTTTCTCACATTACTTGCATTTTGTGCTTCACCAGTTTCTTCTGCAGAGACTGTATCTACATTCAAGTTTGTATTTTTTTCACAATGATAGACCTGATCAGCATTTGTACTAACAGAATTTGATCTATGTGAAAAATCTTGTCCAAGAAGTTTTGAAATCTTTGATTCAACCCCCTCACTCCTTTCCACCTCAAAGCTACTAACATCACCTGATTGTTCTTGATTGCTTAGATCCTGTCTAGTAGATGGAGTGCTGGATTCAACTGGTATCAGAGAATTGACTCCAACTAGCTCTGTAAAAATATCTGCACCATCAACAGAGCCCCCATCTACTGCAATACCTGGATTGCCAACTCTTCTCCCTTTTTCTCTAGACTCTTGCTGCCTTAGTTTTTTCAAACGTTTTCTTTCAAGAAGTTCTGCTTGCCTGAGATAAACAAGGTAAAAGATATAATTTAGTTTTGAAATATAATTTCTTAAAACATATAAATACAATGGCAGAGTTCAAACAACACCAGACACAATATTAAGCATAATACTTCTTCTGATTTGCTTCTTCTTCCTCAACAAGCTCCTTCTGACAGCGAAGAGCTTCTGCATCTTTATCGGCTATCCATGCCTTGACCTACCAAAATAAAAGGTTTCAATCTTTTTAAAAATGCAAAGCATACAAAATTGAATTCGTTAACTACATTAATTAAAACATATCAACTTCAGAACACCCATGTTTTGTACTTCACATAGACCTAACTTACCAATTTCTGCTCAACCAAGAAACCCAAGGAAGCAACCAGATTCTTCACTTCTGGTCCAACATTTCCTGCTTCTCCTTCAAATACAAGCCTTTGTACAGACACAGATGATCCTGCACATAAAAAGGTCCTTTCACTTGCATCATCCAATATGCTGAATAGATATTTCGCAGCAAGTGGAAACTTGGATGGTTTGACTTGCACCACATCCTGTTACATAATTAAGATCAATTAGCATGGAATCACAGAACCAATTATTTAGCACTCTTTCCTATGCAAAGTCGATTGGTAATAACTAATTACCAGCAGAGCAGTCCCGGCCTTGAGATAAAACTGTGGCAGAGAGGAAAGTCCAGGCTGCTGAATAAAAGACGATAGGGTCCTGATAATGGATGTTTCAGGTACCTCCTGCAGACAACATATTTACACAACTTATAATACAGACATGACAAACATCAATTGTCCCTTTCTGCAAAAGAGAATAATAATCTAACATGGGAAAACTCTCTAGCAGATTATAAGCTAATTAGCATTCTGAGACATTTGACAAAAGAAAGAACCACCTTCAACATAACATTGTTGAATGAGACAACTTGTCTAGCCTCATCAATAGAAAGCTGCAAACGTCAAAAATAAAAAGTGCATGTTAAAATGCTGTTCACCCACATACTAATACATTGATAGACAAGTTAATAAGGAAACATCCCACGACTGCAACATTAGATAAGCTAGTTTTTAGGTTACTATGAAAACCACCTTATCCCAAAAAGCAGCTATGTTTGCCCTTTCTTTGCGTAAATCCTCCTGTGTAATAAAAGGGATTAAGGTAATCAAATTAGAAGGTCAAATCAACATCACATGATGCAGTATCAAAGTTGCAGCGACGAGAGCAAAAGCACAAGAAATGAGGAATAAGGCATCAGCCAGTGCCCATAAATTACAAGTATTTCAATGTAAGCAACCTTTTCCATGTTCAAACGACGGCGATGCATCCGAGAGTGCCTCCGATGATTTAGGGAGGAACAAAACTCCTGAGAACATTTTTCGCACCTGAGCATTTGTACTTTGGGAGAAAGTAAGGGCCATCCAGGAAGATCTGTAAGATAATTAAGGTTGACAATAAATTAAGCAAGGTTCCTTATGCAGAAGATCCAAGTCATTTATAGCCATCCAGGGAAAAATATGACAAAATTGCATCCATATAACTAAGAAAATGTTCATATCATGGGAGTGGGAATGAAAAAGCGAATCTGGAAGATAAATGCTATATCATGCAACTGCAAACTTACATTTGTCCTGCTCACCATTGGTCTTTGCAGCAGCCTGTGCAAAGGCAACTACTGCCTCTGGAATTTTGAGTGAATGCATAAGTTGGGTAGGACTATGTAAGCCTTTACCAAAGGCACCTGTTCCCTTCATCTTGCTCTGAAGTGACTCCTTCATTTGATTGGAATCTGTTGAAGGACAATCAATAGCTACATTTTCCTTTTGCCCAGCTTTTTCATCTAAACCAGCTTCAACTTTTGAGCCTTTAGAAAGCTTATTCACACTTTTCTGGTCGAAAGTTTCAAGCCATTGAACCCATTGACCAGGATTTTCACTGGGTCTTGTATATGATAAAAACGATTCCTTTCCAATAGCTTGCCTGATAAAATGGTCCAGATCCTGTACATTTTTTCCTGTCTCGCTCTGCTCCCTAGACACGATCTCGTACTTCAATGTTTCTACCAGATTTCTCCCAGCTGTCTTTCCAAACGGCTCCATGTTTACCCTCAGCTATGAACTACAATGTCATCAGATATTATCCATTGCTTTTGGTCACATGCAATTTAATGGTCTGTCATTGATACATTTAAGCAGTATAAATTGCCTACCAAAGAAAAATATAAAGTGGTGACGGAACTTATTAAATTTAAGGCAAAACTAAGTACACTTAATTTTGATTTCCTGGGAAGTCAAAGACAACAATAATCATAAATGAAACCGAGGTATACCTTATTTACTCATTGAAGGTCAGAGAAAGGAATAGTTACTTGCTAGGTTCCAGGTAAACCTAAGTCACCCAGTTCTTGTTTGGGTTTGAATTCAGGGATAATCAAATTCAAAAAAAGTGCCAATGCTAAAAAAGGATAAAATTCACCATTCAATTCGATTAAGATAATTAAGCTAATTCTATTATAACTTCATATATACAAACAAAAAACAAATAGAAATATTTTTTAATATCAATTTATACTCAAAAATATGTCAAACTAAATGTTAAGACTAAATACATAGTACATACATAGATATATATGTGACTGTTCTTTTATTTTTGAAGTTTAACAAAAAAAATGAAGTTTAACATTTATTTTTGAAACTTAGAAAAATTACAACATGGTCAATTAATTTTGCCACTGCTTGAGATTTGACAAATTTAGAGCTTTTTTGGAAAAAATTGCCTTAGAACTGACTAAGAGGTAAGCCATGCCCCACTGCCCTATATTTGGATATATTCTGCCTTGACATTGAGAACCATAATGTGCACGTATTAAAATGTACAAAGACTAGTTTTGTCCCCACTGGATCAATCCCATTTCCATATTGATAGGAAATATTATAACCAAAATAATGATCCTATTAGAAGCACATGAATTGATCAAGTAGCATTCCATATTATAAAAATATAAATTATTGTCATTTCCTACTTATGGAAATATTATTAGCAAAAGCCGTAGTCTAACTGTTCTACGTTTTCGCCCTTTTGTGGTGATATTTCCGTTTTATTTTGTCCAAAATCCGGTGAGAATTTGTTGGATTTGAAGATTTGAGTGGTTAATTCTGTATAATCTGAGTGCCCCGTGTGTTTTTCAGGAATCCATTTCTGGATTCAGAAATGCAATTTAAACAACAGAAAATTGTGATTTCATCAAGCTTTATGTCGTCGGATTCCGGCGAAAAAGGCAAAAACGTAGAACAGTTAGACAACGCCTTATCAAAATGGCAATCTCTTTAAAGGCAGAGTACAAATCATAACAAGCTTTTAAATGACCAATAAAAATCTGCAGACTCCGAAGGTGATATAATCTTTGTTCTCAGATACTTTGACAAGCACCAAAAAAATGCAATGCTGAATTGAGATTATGTTGCAAAACCTGAAGTAAATAGTCGTTTATCTTGTCAACAATTTTATTCGGCAAATAGAACTGCATAAAACCTCTACTTGTAAAAGGAACCTAAAGATGACTTAGAGGTATCCTTGCAATTGGAAACTTATAAGCAGTTTGGTCATGTATATTTTATGTAATTGTTTTTCTTACATTCAAAAAATATGATATACCTTATCTTTGGAGTACATAAAATAACCCAATGCAAATCTTCAGTGAAGATAACCTAAAATGACAGCCTGTTAACCAAGCTTCAATAGTATCATTACAATCCCCAAATCAAATAAGGAGAATAATTCTAGACCAGAATTTCCAGAGCAGCATAATGCTGTCGTTGAGGATAATAGTTTATTTTCATGGTTGCAAGTCGCGACTTACTGACGTGCATTGATAAGGAAGAATATATCCATTGGAAATAAAAGTTCTGCCGGAAAACTGAAAATAACAGATCACATTAGCAGGATTGCAAAGAGTAAAATATGCCCTCCAGGTTCAGCAGGATGGAAAATAATCACATCTGGGACTTTCTACAGGTGAAACATTTTTTAATAGAGAAGCTGCTATGCCAGCAAAATGAATTCCTTAAAATAAGACCACCAATGGAACCCCAGCCCTGGTAGGAATGTTCATCAAAAACTCTCTGGCATATCTGTCCACAACCCCATATCTTCCAATGGCCACACATTGACAATAAATTATAGTATACTCAAAAAATATATTGCATCACATTATATGAAACCATCCTGATAAAGTAGATCAACAGAAAGAAAGGCAACACAAGAAAGACATGTCTATATATATTATAGACATCAAGATACAATGGTCGCAGAATTTCGATGCTACAACCAGAAAAGAAAATTTATACATATGAGAAAATCACTATAGATCTTACATTAAAATTTATTCTTGCATAGTGATTTACGATGTTCCACAAAAGATCTAACTTAATATGCCTTACAAAAGACGTAGTTCTTGCATACTGATCCTTGCATAAAAGATATGATCAGAAAAGTTAAGACCTTTCAGAATTTAGATATCTTTTGTATGCAAGAAGTTGAATTTTCAAGTTTTCTTCTGAAGGGTTCACTGAATTTTATCTGGCCAAACATGACCATTTGTACTTCAACCCGTGATGAAGTAAAGGGGAGGTGTAGCAACTCTCATCTCTCCCCAGCTTACTTTTGTTATTGTGGATTGGGGCATAGACCCATCTAGAGATTAGTGTGGATTATGCTTAAACTTGATGGTCATATGTTGGGGTTAGAAAATATTTATGTGGCCAATGATGCAGAACAAGAAAACTTTTGAAGGTGGATGACCAATGAACTTCTAAAAGCTCAGAGCAAAGTTTTGAAGGTGGATGGCCAATGAACTTCCAAAAGCTCAGTGGCTATTTTGTAGGGATTTCACTATGGTTGATGGATGCAAGGACAATGCATGCTTCTTGTCAAACTCCTTCAGAGAGAGAAGGAAGCCTGGTCTGCTCTCAAATTACGACTCAAATTATATGACCCAAACAAATTTAGAAGGAATGAGTCAGCAAAGCTTTGGTTCCACTAGTCGAATTTACGAAAGGGCGATAAGTGGGTCCTTAAGAGAATTGACAAGGGACTTGTCGATTCTCTTAACGTTTTCTTTGATTGTAGGGGAGCTAGAGCAAGTGCTAGGGGAGCTAGCCTATTCAAGTGCTAGGGGAAGACTACATTGTCAGACCACTAACCTATATATTGCTCCACCTCATGGAGACTAGCCAAAATGCATATCTTTAAGGCCCGTTACATTTAGGAATGTTTCTCACCTAAAGAATCAATGCTGATAAGTTGTATCAGAAAAATATCGAATCTTATTCCAATGCCAAGAGGAGAATATGCTTGGGTTGAAAGGTGGGACAGTGCCATCACCTAAACCACCTTGTTCCTGAGGGGTTATGGTAAGCAGCTCGTCTCAAACCAAGGAAAGCAACATAAGGCAATTAAAGAAGAGCTTGAACAAGTAAGCCAGTGGCTTTAATTCAGCCCCTTCAATGGAGAGCTTAAAGCCAAGGCAACGAAGCTTTGGCACCATCTGGAAGTAGTTGAAATCCAAAGTGCCAAAGGGGTTCAATTGCAAACTAAACACCATTAGTTCCATACTTATGATTGGCTGACAATATTTTTTCAATGCTTTGCCTTAGAAAAAAGTTTTAGAGCATCAAAACCCAAAACAAGAGACTTACCCTCGTGAGATATAGAAAAAAAGTTTGTTTCCCACTACAAAATGGTTTTTCAATCCTAGAGCCTTATCAAAGTATGTGAGATGTCCATGAAAAGATGCTTGGATGTGGTCCCACGTAAACTTCCAGAACCCCAAACAAGGTTATGCAAGGTCATACATTGACTTTGAATGTTGACAACTACCTTATCAAATATGGTAAAGGAAAAAGTCAACTAAATTAGATGGCTTCCCATGGAAATTTTAAAAGGCGACTTTGGATCTTGTTGGCTTGGACCTACTCTATGCTTAGAGGGGCATAGTCAAAAAGTAAAACCATTGAGCATCAGTATCAAAAGGAATTATTTGTCTCATTCCCAACCCTGGTGACCCTAAGCTTATCACCATTTGGAGACCCATCACCCTCTTAAACGTATCATACAAAATCTTGACCAAAACTTTGGCCTTTAGGGTGGAGCACATTTTTCCCAAGATTATTTAAACTTTAAACAAAACAAACTGATTTTACTCTAGATTACATCATAACAATCTAGGGAGGTATGGAATGGGCCAAGTGCTCAATGTTTGACTCTTTTTGATAAAAATCAACGTCAAAAAGGCTTATGATAGGGTCAAATGACCCTTCACCTTGGCCATGCTCAAATCTCTAGGCTTTGGATCCTTTCTAAGTGCAATTAAAACTTTGTTCACAAATGCCTCAACCTACCTTTCTATCAACAAATGCAAATTAAAAGAGGTGATCCCTTTCGTTCAATCCACCAAAGATGTCCATTGGCACTTGCTCTTTATGTGATTGCAGTTGAAGTTCTAGGATGTTTGAACGCTCACCAAGTGGGAAAAGGGTTCATCGAGGGTAGAGGGATTTATAGAAGCTTAACAAATGTTGAAGAAAGTAAGGGATTTCAAAGAGTTAATTGTAATCTTTCGTGAACTCCTAGAGATTAGGGTGGGATAGGGATCCTCAAAACACATATGCAAGCCCAATCTCTATGTACCAAGTGGATTGTCTCAACACTTCAAGAATGGATGCCCACAAGGTGCTCTTATGTAATTGTATTAGTTGAGGAGATCCTTTTGGCAAGATGTGATGGTCAAGCCAAATCTACAAGCCTTAGTTGTCCACTCAGTTGTGATTAAGTTGAGGAAAGTTTGTTACTCGAAGCATTTGGAAAGCTTGGAAGTTGTTACTTTTCTTAAATTGGAAAGGAAAAGGAGTTCGATTTGGCATCTCTTTGAATATACATTCGATTTGATGGTCGCCTATCCTACTACATACAAGTAGTAGAGATTTTGGTCAAATTACCATGGTTCTCAACCCTGAGATTCTTTAGAAGAGAAATCAAAACTATGCATGACATCTTTGACTCTTGGGCCAAAGATTGGCTCCCTTGGCATGATAAGATAAGATAGATAAGATAAAATAAATGTATTAATGTCCAACTAATGACCACTGAAGTAAGTCAATGGCATTGTTAAGCACAATTATGTCTAAACAAAGCGGGAGCACTAAACCGGCTCCTATATAAAAGAAAGAAGCAGGAAGTAAAATAGAATAGAAGTCTAACCTAAACTCTAGAAAGCCAACTCCAAAGATGGAGAGGTGATCCATGAGAGAGATGTACAAAGTGAGTGGATCTAGAATCTATGGCGCCAGTAGTATTATGCCACTTTGGTCCACAGGAATCATCTCTCCTAGCATCCGAAGTCGAATGGAGATAACTCAAAATAGACTTCCCAAGCTTGATAGGGAAGTCTTGGAATGTGTTAAAGAGCTCATTCTAGGCTCAACCATGGTTAAGTTGGGTCTTCAATCTCCCAAAAACTAATTGAAGAAATATTATCGAAATCAATTTAAGGCCCAAAATGTACAAGTCAATGAGTGGGTGTAGGTGGTTATGTCATAAACCTATTGTAGACCACTAACTTTATAAATTATGGAGGCTCAAAATTTAAACAATTTATCGTGCTCTTTTGTCCTCAAACTATGTGGAAACCCTTTGTGGAGCTTAAAAAGGCTTTATTTACTTGGTCCCTTGTATGGGTGGGCTTGTTGTGGCAATAAACTTGTCCATCTAGGAATTCCCTAGCCCTTGTGCCCTTTTTGTGGTCGACATGAAACGATGTTATCAGAACCAAACTAGTGACAGAACCAATCAACCCCGAAAACTGAAACTGGATTAGAACTAGACCGTGTTGAGCTAGCAGCAACCCCCCATACTATGTTTGCTTTCACCATCTCATGAAGGTAAAAGTAGCATGGGGCCCCTCTTCTTTTTTTGGTTTTTTGAGCCTTCATGGACCTTGCTTTGGATTAATCACTTTACTTTGAAATTTACCATGAAGTTAGTCTTGTTCTTCCTTCTTAGAACTCAACAGGCTCCAAAGAATTGCCTTGATCTTTTTCCTCAGACTTTTGAGCCATTTTGTCCTTTTAAAGTCTTCAAAACTTGTAAAAACTTTATTTTCCACATCGTGCAAAAACCTATTTTTGTTGCATTGTATCGCATTGAAGTCAATTTTGGTCACAATACACAACATCGCACCAACCTTGCCTTCATCGCAACAAAGAGAAAAACTTCAAAATCTTGGGAAAATTTCACCATTTCGCACAATTTGCGGTTTTCCTTCCCTGCACTATATCACGTGCCTAAAATCTTTTCCTGCGACATATTGCACTGATCTAAAGTTTCCAAACATGCGATATATCACACAGAAGATGATTTTAGGCCCGACACGTCTCCTTCGACGAAGTTTTTCCCTTTTGCGGTGTATCACACCCAAAAATTCCCATGTGCAATATATCACACCTCCCCAAGTTTTGAATCATCACGACAAACTTTATTATCGCACCTCATCAAAGTTTCCATGCACAAGATACAGTTATTTGACCCTGATGTGACATTATTTAAACTTTTTTAAAAAGGTCAAAAGTGTAAAAAAAGGGTTTTTTGGGGTTATAAAAGCAAGTTTGCCCTTTATTTCTTCAACATTTCACCATTGCACTTGTCATTTTCTCACATGTTGTTCCTCCTTGAGCACACCAAAGCCACCACACTACATCTCAAGATGACCAATGATCAAATCACCATATGGACCCACATCAAAAGCTTACCAATCAAATTCTTCTAGGTATGCATTCATCCCCAAAGATCTAGGAAGAATCTTTGTTTACAAATTCCCATAAATTAAAAGGAATCCAACCTAACCAACAACATCCTGCCACATGGCCTTAGGATTCCCTGAGCAACTTAAAGAAATGAATCAATCAGGGATTCCATGTGCCCATTTACCCCAATCTTTTGTATGGCCCTACTATATAAGTTTTCTTCTTCTCTCAGCAAAACCCTTGTTTCCAGCCAGATGAATCATTACCATCTTACCCCCCCCCTCTCACATTCTCCATTCTACCCCAGCTAGCAGAGTCAACCTCCAACGTATCGCGAACACTGCTTGAAGGGAAGGCAATTGCATTCCATTCCAAAACAAAAGCCAAGATTTTTCCTCCTATCAAGCATGACTAAGCAATAGCATACTTTTGTGTAGGCTTTGCAAAGAAAAGATGAATTTGTTAGTTGTCACCCCTTTTTGCCCATTCGAACCCACACCGAGCCATTATTGGGATTGTCCCCTTTTGGGAAAAACTACAAATAACAAGAGTTTTAGGGGGGGGACCATTGAAATAGCATTCTCAACTATAGAAGTCCTCTCCAGGAGATAGCCACCATCAACAGATAAGAAATTTTTTAATCCTCGACTACTTGGCTCCACACAGGCATTTATATCTTTGATGTTGTTGACATGGATGAGATGCAAGATCCTAATATGGCTTCCAAGAAGGTTGGAAAGGGAAAAGACCCTATCATTGAAATGAGCCCAAAAAGAGAAGAGGAGACAGAAATAGATGTTGGTGCCCTAGGACCAACATATGATGACACAAGATGTTGCATGGATGATGGCATTGTCTACAGATGGGGTGATGTAAACCAAATGTTCCAGGAGTAGACATATCCAATGATGTTGCTCCTCACTAGGGATATTGACCCATATGTGGACTCTACGAGGCAATCAAACACTCCAAGTTGCACAAAATAGTTGCACACCCTGTTGTCTTTCCTTCCGCAAAGGCCATCTCATGGATCATCATCCAAATAGATGTGGGCAATAGGCTTATCAAAGACACCAATAGGAAAGCTATCGCATCATTTCAAACCTCTATCTTACACAAATATTACAAACTCTCGCATCAGAGGTCAACCTCACTGAAGAATGGATGCTACAATTCCCATATGACTGTAGAGAAATGATGAAGAGTTGGTGGGTGATCGTGGCAATGTTCAAGGCAAGGAGAACAACAACGTATCCCATGATGCGGACAATAGGCTTATCAAAGACACCAATGAGAAAGCTATTGCATCATTTCAAACCTCTATCTTACAAAAATATTACAAACTCCCCGCATCAGAGGTCGACCTCATTGAAGAATGGATGTTACAATTCCCATATGGCTATAGAGAAAAGATGAAGAGTTGGTGGGTGATCGAGACAATGTTTAAGGCAAGGAGAACAGCAACTTATCTCATGAGATGGCTAAGGACCCTGCTAAGCAAATTATATTGGGCAAGAGATGCCATGACTTCAAAGAATCATGGGTGCCACTTATATACACAATTACTAAAACTAGCACAGTGTTTAAATGGGCAGCCTAGCATAGTGTTTAATTGGGCAGCCATTCTCTTCCACTCTAGAAGAGACCATCTCAGCAACCAAACACGCGGCGCCTAGGACACACCCACATTTCACATGGCTTCTTACTTGCTGGACATTGTCTATGTAGTCCATGCTTCCCAGATATGGATTGGAAGTGGCAATTGAATGACCCCCCTTTACACATATACTGCCAAGACCTATGGGAGCATAAGTACCAAATTCATTATCACAAAATATGTGAACAGTTCTTGATTCCCTTATATCAACAATTATTCTACACCCCGACACGATGTATGTCTGAAAAAGCAATGCAAGCAATAAGCAAAGTATGTGATTGGTATGTCATGGAGAAGAGGATGTACATTAGAATTTACAGAGCCACAAAATCTCCCCATCTACTCCCCGGGTCAATACCAAATAGACTGGCTCTCCAACAGGTTGCATATCACACACTAGTGCATGGAGTCGAAGTAGCCATAGCACACAACAAGAAGTTACCTTGGCCTCCACTCTCCTTTTATGTAGGAGCATACAATTTTGAGGACGCAAAGGAGGCAACAACAGAAACAGAAACCTTGGAAGTTTTCCATTTTGGGGAAGAAAGATTCCACAAGCATGACCCCCTGGACATTGTCAACCACCACTGTAAAATCTGCAAATACAAGTGGCCCTACCATAATGAAGTATGGCAGAAAGAGGAGCTCTATAGGAGAGCCATTAACTATGATGACGTCATGTTCAAGATGGGAGACAGCTTCATGCCTTAAAAAAACAAGTTAGAAAAGGAGCGCCTAGAAAAATAAAGGGCAGCAAAGGCAGTAACTGAAAAAGAAAAAATGGAGCAAGTGTTGGTGCATGGTAGCATTGGACAGGTATTTCCACACAGGTCTATGTGTCTAGACGTGTGGAAATAGTCCAAAGCCTTCTATCCTTGACTTTACTTTAATTAAAGGAATTATTAAAGTAAAGTGTTTTTATTAATTAATTAATTGAGTTATTTAAAGAAATGTTAAAAGTTAGCATTTATTCTCGGCCATTGATCTCAAGTGAGGTGAGAAGTAATCTCAACCGTCAATCACTTTGGAGATTAAGGTTAGATTATAACTCAAGATTATAAAAGCAAGGCTAGGGTGAAAGAGGAAGACACTTGATATTCTTGAGAGGAAAGAAAGACTTTTGCTCAAGAGGGTTGGATCACAAAAGACTGTGATTCAAGGAGATCTTGGATAGGTGGAGAAGCACTGCCATCTAGAGATCAGGTCAATGAGAAGAGAGAACAGAGGCAACCGCAGGTGGGTTTCAGTAAGAGTGAATCCACAAGAAAGGATCAAGTCGCATGGAGTTTACCATACATTCCTTGAGGTCATGTACGCAAGTCACAATGGAGACAGGGGCGTATACACAAGTTTACTCGAGGAAAGGCGCATATACCTAGAAAAGTGTGTCAGATCTAGGTCGTACAGCAAATCAAACTTTGTCAGGTTTGTTTGAAGTTGTATTTCTCTTAGTGGGCCATTATCCCTATTGCGGGAGCCCTGATTTTATCATAATAAAACCATTCTCAGTATTGGTTTTCCCTCCGGGGTTTTTCCAAGGGTATCTACCCAAAAATATCGGTGTTTATGTGTGCATGATTTGGTTTCCAGTATTGCTTCTGCTATCTTTATTTGAGTTGAATATTCCAGCAGTGTATTTTTGTTTTGTGAGTTGCTAATCTGATTTGTAGTAAGGAAATCACTAGATAACAAGATACCTAGAATTGGAGTAAGAGGATTTCAACATGGTATTAGAGCGCTTGCTCTGAAGGGAAACCAGATCTCAGATCCATAACGATTGATAGCAGATCTTTCAAATCTGCAAGAGGTCTTAGCAGATCCATAACCAACAGGCAGAAATCTAAGGACGGATTTCAGGGAAATAGTCGTACTAAGGCAGAACTAGGGTTTTGCAGTTTTACATAGGTTGCAGAAGGAACAGACGCGTACATACGCGGGTGTCTTTAGAGACAGGTGTGTATACGAGGGTTGCAGTAAGCACAAGAGCGTACATATGCGGGATCCAGTAAGGAAAGTCGAGTACATACACGGGTTCCAGTAAGGAAAGTCGAGTGCGTAAGCAGGTTCCAGTAAGGAAAGTCGCGTACATGTGCGGGTTCCAGTGGTGACAGGCGCATACAAGTTAGTATATGTCAGTACAAGGGCAGTTTATCTGGTCTTAGGGATGGCAACAACATAGTTGAGAGTTGAAGACAGATTGGATGGAGCATCCAACTTCCTATCTTGGAAAGAAAGAGTGACTTTAGAGTTGAAGGAGTATGACCTTTGGGAATTAGTGGACAAAGTGGTTGTTCCACCAACAAATCCTATAGATTTGGCAGTTCACCACAAGAAGCAGATCAAAGTCGAGTGGGTACTCTTGGATTCTGTGAAGGATCATCTAATCCCTCACCTATCTGAGAAGACGATCAAAGTCGAGCGGGTACTCTTGGATTCTGTGAAGGATCATCTAATCCCTCACCTATCCGAGAAGAAGACAGCCAAAGAGATGTTTGATGTCTTCGCAGGCTTATTCCAGAGCACTAACATGAATAGAAGATGGTCTTAAGGAATAAACTCAGATCAATGCAGATGTCCAAATCTGACAATGTTACCAGCTATTTCATGAGGATCACACAGGTATGTGATCATCTTGCAACCATAGGGGAGAAAACAGAGGGCGTAGAGCTCATGAACGTGGCATTCAATGGTCTTCCCAAGTCATGGGAACCATTTATCAAGGGAGTCTGCACTCAGGAACATCTTTCAGATTGGTAGAGATTTTGGGATAATTGCATCCAGGAAGAAATTTGAGAGGAGTCTAAGGCCAGCAAGCAAGGAAGTAGTGATGAGAACTTGGCTCTTGTCAGTAAGACAAGGAAGAGCAAAGGCAAGATTTCTAGCTTGAAGGGTAACAATGACGGAGGATCATCACAACCAGGGAAAAAGAAGGACTGAGTAAAATCAAGTGTTTCTCATGTCATAAGAATGGACATTATGCATCTCAATGTCCAGAGAAGAAGGGTAAAGGAAAGACGCAGACAACAGCATCGGCAGAGACGCAACTTGATGAGTATGCAACAAAGTTTGAGAAGGATTTATCACTAGTTTCTTGCTTTTCTACCAACACAACTGCGAGGAGTGCTTGGTTCTTGGACAGTAGTGCATCTCGTCATATGACAGAAGCACAGGAGCAATTTAGCAATCTGAAGGAGAGGGACTCAAATGCTCATGTGGAGCTTTGATGATGCCAAGTATGCAATGAAGGGAGATGGAACAGTTATGTTCCAGCTTGAGTCAGGAGGTTCATTAGATGCCCATAATGTGCTTTATGTATGAGGACTGAAGAAGAATTTGCTCTCAATCTCAGCTATGGCAGATAGAGGTTTTGTCGTTACTTTTCAGAGAGGGCAAGTACTCATAAATCCAGAGAAATCTAGCCCGAACACAGTTGTAGTCGTTGGGGTTAGATAAGGCACTTGTTACAGGTTGCAAGGCAAGCCTGTTCAGGCTTTGGTATACAATAGTGACAACCTATGTGAGTTGTGGCACAGGAGGTTGGGACACCTGCACTACAGGACATTGTCGATTCGGAGGGGGATTGTTACAGGTCTTCCAAAGTTCAGTATTGAGCAGCACGGAGTGTGCAGAGGGCGTGCACTTGGCAAGAATGCCAAGGTTGCTTTTCCTAGCAGCGAGAGTAGATCCAAGGGGATCTTGGATCTTATCATTCAGATGTGAGTGGGTCGATGTCAATGGCATCAGTACAAGGATCGTCATACTATGTGACGTTTATTGATAACTTTTCCATGAAAACCTGGATCTTCTTTATGAAGACCAAGGACGAGGTCTTCCGTTGATTTCAGAAATTTAGAGCTCAGGCAGAGAACCAGACAAGGAAGACGATCAAGGTCTTAAGGTCGAATAATGGGGGTACACCTCCAATGACTTCAAAGATTTTTGCAAGGAGGCAAGGATCAAGAGGGAGCTGACAATCTCATACAACCCTCAACAAAATGGGGTTGCGGAGAGAAAGAATTGATCCATCATCGACTCTGCCAAGGCTATGATACATGACCAGGAGTTGCCTATGGTTCTTTGGGCAGAGGCATGTAACACGGCGATATATGTGCAAAACAGGGGTCCTCACAAGATATTGGGGGACAAGACTCCAGAGGAGGCTTTCTCAAGAGTGAAACTGGAGATTGGTCACTTGAGGATCTTTGGTTGTCTAGACTACATCCATGTGCCTGTGGAGAAGAGGACAAAGCTGGAGCCTTCAAAACAGAAGGGTATATTTGTGGGGTACAACGAGAGCTCAAAGGCTTACAAGATCTTCTTACCAACGCAGAGGAAGACAATTGTGAGCAGAGATGGTAAGTTCGAGGAGATCTTGGCATCTAGGAAATCTCAGGAGTCATCAGCTGTGACAGAGGACAAGGAGCAACAGGCTCTGAAGGATGAGTAGCAGTCAACAGTTCAGACTTCAAGTGGGGAGGAGGAGTTAGCCCTTCTAGTCCAGTCAAGAGACCCAGGTGGCTATTACAAACATTGAGGGATGTTGTTGAGGCTCCTGAGAGTGTGGTCAGAGAGCACAGGCCTCCGAGGATGTTTCTGAACTATATGGCACTTATGAGTAGCATCATTGATGTTGAGCCTTTAGTTTTGAGGAAGCAACAGATCAACAGGTATGGCAGGATGCCATGGTAGAGGAGTACACCTCTATTATGAGGAATGATGTTTGGGACATAGTGCCAAGACCGGAGGGGAAGTCAATTGTGAGATCCAGGTGGCTCTACAAGATCAAGCATGCTGCAAATGGTAGCATCGAGAAGTTCAAGGCGAGGTTTGTGGCGAGAGGGTTCTCCCAGAAAGAGGGAGTGGACTACGAGGAGACATTTGCTCCAGTCGTCGGGTATGCTTCTATTAGAACTGTTATTTCTATTGCTTAAGCTATGAGGTGGAGGATACATCAAATGGATGTGAAAACAACTTTTCTCAACAAAATCGTTGATGAGGAAGGATACATAGAGCAACCTTAGGGCTTTGAGGTACATGGGAGGGAGTCTCGTGTGTAGGCTTGAGAAAGCCTTGTACGGACTCAAACAAGCACCCAAGGCATGGTAATCCAGGATTGACAGATACTTGTGGAGTATGGGCTTTACCAAGAGTGAGAATCCTAACTTGTACTTCATACTTGTTAGGGTGAATCCACTCAACTTGGTTATGTACGTAGATGATTTATTTCTCAAAGGTGCAGAGGAACTTATTGCAGGGTGCAAAGCAGAATTAGCTAGTGAATTCAAGATGAAGGGCATTGGCTTGATGCATTATTTCTTGGGGTTAGAGGTATGGCAGGTATCGGGAGAGATCTTCCTTGGTCAAGGGAAGTACGCAGTAGAGATCTTGAGGAAATTCAAGATGGAAGACTATAGACCGATGGCCACACCTATGGTTACCAATCTAAAGAATATCATCACTTGAGATTCAGAGTTGGTGGATTCCAGGATATAAAAGCAGTTGATAGGGTCCTTGATGTATTTGGTCAATACCAGACCAGATATATGTTTTGTTATGAACGCCTTGAGTCAATTCATGGTGGAGTCAAGGCAAGTACATTGGATACAATTTAGGTACTTGAGAGGTACAGTGGAGTATGGATTGAGATATCTTGGAGGAGATGGAGTGGAGTTGTAGGGATATACAGACTCAGATTGGGCAAGGAGTGCAATAGAAAGTAAGAGCACCTCATAGTGTTGCTTCAGCTTGGGATCAACAGTGATTCTTGGTTCCGCAAGAAGCAAACTTCTGTAGCACCCAGTTCAACAAAGGTAGAGTATATGGCAGCGAGTAATGCTAGTTGTCAAGCTATTTGGCTTCGCAAATTGCTTACAGGTTTATTTGATCAGGAGTTGGAGCCTACGGTGATATACTACGATAATCAGAGTTGTATCTCAAAGAATCCAGTATTCCATTACAGGTCCAAGCATATAGAGATCAGATACCTCTTAATCCCGGATAGGATCCAGAAAGGAGCAATGAAGCTTCAGTATATTTCCGCAGATGAGCAGGTTGCAGATATTTTGACCAAACCCTTGGTTAAAGGGAAGTTGGTGTTCTTTAAAGACAGACTTGGAGTGGTGCAAAATACCTTCCTCGCTAAGAGGGAGTGTTGATGCATGGTAGCATCAGATAGGTATTTCAACACAAGTCTATGTGTCTAGGTGTGTGGAAATCATCCAAAACCTTCTATCCTTGACTTTATTTTAATTAAAGGAATTATTAAAGTAAAGTGTTTTTATTAATCAATTAATTGAATTATTTAAGTAAATACTAAAAGTTAGCATTTATTCTTAGCCATTGATCTCAAATGAGGTGAGAAGTAATCTCAACCATCAATCACTTTGGACATTTGGGTTAGATTATAAAAGCAAGGCTAGGGTGAAGGAGGAAGACATTTGATATTCTTAAGAACAAAGGACTTTTGTTTAAGAGGGTTGGATCACGAAATATTGTGATACAAAGAGATCTTGGATAGGTGGAAGAGGACTTTCATCTAGAGATCAGGTCAAGGAGAAGAGAGAATAGATGCAGCCGCAAGTGGGTTTCAGCAAAGCGAAGCCACGAGAAAGGGTCGAGCCATACAGAGTTTGTTGTATAGTCCTTGAGGTCGTGTACGTGGTTCACAGTGGAGATAGGCACGTATATGTGGGTTTACTTAAGGAAAGGAGCGTATACCTCGAAAAGTGTGCTAGACCTAGGTTGTACAGCAAATCAAACTTTGTCAATTTTGTCTATATTTGTATTTCTCTCAGTGGGCCATTATCCCTGTTACAAGAGCCCTGATTTTATCAATAAAATCATTCTCAGTATTGGTTTTCCCTCCGAGGTTTTTCCATGGGTATCTACCCAAAAATATTGGTGTTTATGTGTGCATGATTTGGTTTCCAGTATTGCTTCCGCTATCTATATTTGAGTTGAATATTCCAACAATGTATTTTTGTTTTGTGAGCTGCTAATTTGATCTGTAGTAAGGAAATCACTAGATAACAAGATAGCTAGGATTGGAGTAAGAAGATTTCAACAGAAAGAAGCTAAAGCATTGAGGCTTTAACAAGCACATGAAGTCGCAACCAAGGCAACAGCAAAAGAGGAGAAAAGAAAACAAGAAGTTGAAGCATTGAGGCTTCAGCAGGAGGTAGTAGACAAGAAGAATCAGGTGGAAGAGGAAATGGAAAAGACAAAAGAAGCAGATAAGAAAGCTTAAGAAGAGGCACAAGACACGAACCCAATGGAGATTGGGCCATCAGAGACCCCCATTGGCATTTCAAGAACTACTCTAACAAGAGGCCATTTCCCTCTTGGTGAGCTTGGATTGGGTGAATTCGCCCCTTCTAAATATGAGGAAGGATTTAGCCAATCTCAATTCTTTTATTTCTGACAAAGCCAGAGGAAGGATTGTAAGGCAATCTCACAAAAGGCTTGTAGTCTCGGGGGCGCCAACACTCTCCATAACCACAGGGACCCCACTCGTCATGGATACTAGAAAGGGCCCTATAGACTTGGCCTCAACTGGAGTGGCGTTCTCGCAAGCTACAAAGCAGAAGATAGGAAGCATCACTCAAGAAATTAAAGAATACAAGGAAAGGATCCGAGACCTTGGGAAGGAAGTCAAACACTACAAGGTTAATAAGACCAGCATTACTAAGTTCAGATCCTGGGCTTAAGAGTTTTAGGAAGAGTTGGGGACAACACTAAGGATTTGTCTATGCAATTGTTGGCCTTGCTAGAGACAATCAAGAACAAAAAGGTAGAATTGCATGGAGTCCACCCAGCTATAGGCGAATTAAAAAATGGTAAGACGAAGATCAAAACATGCCTCCAGACCTACCCAAAATGACAGAGAATGATCTATAAACTACCGTGGATATTCCACTGGAACAGTTCGTCATAACAGATCTAATAAAATATTGAAATCTTTACTATTAAGGTTAATTTCCTTTAGATCTCCAGCATGTTTAGTTACTGATAAATATAGATAAAACGCAGAAAAAATTAGAGAACAATAAAACACATTCACACCATCCACAAATAAACACAAGATATGACCTGGGAAACCCAATACGGGAGAAAAACCAGCTAGAAGGTGAGGTTGCTTTGCTCTCTTTTCTCTGGTAAACAAATGATGCAAGTACAAAGAAAGAGGCACTCTCTGTGGAGTTGCCTTTGACCTATGGCCTATATGGCTGCTACATAATCTCCCCTCCTTTGTTATGCTCACAGAATACCACTCTCGGATGTTTTGCTCAATTATGGAACAAGAAACAATGAAAAAGAATGGAACCCCTTCTCTTAGTGGTCAGATATTTAACATAGCCCGCCATCTAGGGATAGGTTTTTGACTTCCTCAACCTTCAATTGTGATAAGGTTTTGGACCTTCTAGAATGTTATTAGAAAATCCACTACGAGGCTAGCCCCACATGTCTAAGTAATGGAGGCTGGCATGGCATCCACTAGCAGCATGGTGATCAATATGGTAGGTCAACTTGCAAGAGGCATAACTTTCTCATACGAACTCCGATTGACGAACGGTCTGCATCGTTGGAAAGGTATCGACGTGTAGAATTTAGAATCTTCCATCATGATAAAGTTTGGACCAAAAAAAAGGTCATTCGATGCCTCAAAATGGCTCTGGAAGATTTTTCACTGTTTTTTGGACCTAAATTTACAAATTTGGACCAATAACCGAAATGGCCCTGCAAGTTGATTCCTCCAATTTTTCCAGCCAAAAAGTATTGAGATAGATGACAAATAATATAATGATCCAATCTGGATCATACCTCCGCATTTAGGGAGGATTTTGGTCCCCAAAAGATTTACTGAATGAGGTGAAGAAATTTTTCCTCTACCTTTTTCATGAGGTACCATTTTGCTTTGCCTGGAAGTTGTTCTTTCAACCTTATCTATCGAAGGTCATGCTGCCCCTGTCTTGAGTTCTAGACCACTTCTACAAAACTACATCTTCTGCCAACTCTGCCTAAGCATCTGGTGATAAATCCTCTTTGGAAGGTAGGACCTGCTCCTCCTCCTGATCCAACATGGAGGGCTCATAGAGTTTGAGATTCTCCACATTCATTGTTGAGTAAATGCGCATGTATGGGGGTAGACTGAGTCTGTAGCATTATCTCCCACCTTTTCTAATACCTCAAAAGGACCATACCGCAGAGCTTTGATCTTCTTACCAGGACCCTGTAGTTTTTCCTTATTCAGTTGTAACCATACTTCGTCTCCCACTTTAAATGTTTTCTTTGTTATGTGTTGGTCATGTCTAGCCTTGTACATTTCCTATGACTTCTTCAGTGTCTCCTGTACTTGCAAATGGATCTGCCTGATTTTCTCAACAAATTTATCTGCCTTTAGTGCATCTCCTACGAGGTCCTCCCTCACTCCTCCTTTAAGTCCATATACAACATCTAAGGGTGAAGGTGGCAAATATCCAAAGCAAGTTTCAAAAGGGGACTTACCAGTAGAAGTGTGGAATGCTCTGTTATAAGAGTGCTCTATATAGATCAAATTTTCATCCCAAGTCTTCGGATGCTTCTCATTGTAACCCCTCAAAAGTTGCACCAAAGTCCTGTCGACTACTTCTATCTGCCCATCTGTCTGTGGATGGAATGTTGTAGACCTCTTCAACTTAGTGTCCATCTTCTCCCACAACGTAGTCCAAAATGCACTGAGAAATCTGGTATCCCTATCTGAGATGATGCTCCTTGGTATCCCAAAATGCACCTAGACCTGTTCAAAGAACGTATTCACTGCTTCTTGTCTAGTGATGGTCTTTTTACAAGGCATGAGAATGCACATTTTGTTGAACCTGTTGACTACCACAAATAGATAGTCATGTCCCTTCCTGGTTGTTGGTAAACTTCCCACAAAATCCATGGAAATGCTTTCCCAAGGTCGAGTGGGTATAGGTAAGGGATGGTATAGACCTTGCTTCTTGTTGTTGGGCTTGCTGGTACAACAAAGTATACATCCTCTAATATACCGTGCTACATCTTCTTGCATTTTGGGCCAATACACATATCTCTGTAAGTTGGCAACTGTCTTCCCAACACCAAAATGTCCTGCAACCTTGGAGGTGTGAGCCTCTCTGATAAGATGCAATCGTTCACCTTTAGGAACACAGAGCTTGTCGAGCTTGTAGAGTAAATCATTCTGGAAATAATAGTCAACCTTGCCATCACCTTCTTCTATATGAATTTCCCCTTGTAGCTGCTAAAACACCCCCTTGAAGTCCTCATCTTCTATGTATGCCTCTTTGTACGCATCATTGCTAAAAGGCTCCATGTGCATTAGAGTTCAGATGTGGGTGGTCGTGAAAGCATGTCTGCCAACTTATTTGTGCTACCCTTCTTATACTTTATGACCAAATGAAATTGTTGTAAAAACCCCATCCACATGTAATGCTTGGTTTGTTGTAGCTTACTTTGGGCCTACAAATACTGTAGTGGTTGGTGATCTGTGTGGATGATAGTCTCCTTGCCCATCAAATAGTGCTTCCACTTAGTGACAACTTGTACCAAGGCATAGAGCTCTTTGTCGTAGGTAGGGTAGTTGAGAACCACCCCATGAAATACTTAAGAATAATAACAAACGGGCCTTCCTCCCTACATCGGTACTACTCCCATGGCATACCCACTTGCATCTGTCTCCACTTCAAAAGGATTCTACAAATTTGGTAGCACGAGCACTGGTGCTTGACTAATCTTTCTTTTAAGCTCATTAGAGGCCTTCTGTTGATTCTTTCCCCATGGGAAACTCTTACCACTAGTTGTTATGGCGTGGAGTGGTGCAGCTACAGCTGAAAATGAAGCTACGAACTTCCAGAAGTATTGTGTTGCCCCAACAAAACTCCCAACTTCAGTGACATTTGTAGGAATTGGCAATTTCATGATGACCTCCATCTTTGTGGGATCTATCTTGAGCTCCCCTCCACCAATCACATACCCTAAATACACCAAACATTGTTGAGCAAACTCGCATTTCTTAAGATTTGCCAACAATTGGTGCATTTTCAAAGTCTCTAACACCTGCATAAGATGTGACATATGCTCCTCCCAGGTAGCACTATAAACCAATATATCATCCAAATAGACAACAACAAATGAATCTAGATAAGGGAGTCTCATAAATGTAGTTGGTGCATTGCATAAACCGAATGGCATAACCAACCACTCATACAAACCTTATCTTGTTTTGAAGGCAATCTTCCAGGTATCTTCTTCTTTAACTTGTACCTAGTGATATCTTGATTTCAAATCCAACTTAGTGAAGTACTTGGCATGTTGTAGTTGGTCCAATAAATCATCGATCCTTGGCAAGGGGTACTAATTCTTTAGTGTAATCTCGTTCAATGCCCTGTAATCGATACACATTCTCCAAGTCCCATCCTTCTTGGGCACAGTTATGATGGGTGACCCACAAGGTGAGGTACTTGGTCGAATTACACCCTACTCCCAACAACTATTGCAATTGCTTCTTCACTTCATTCGCTTCCAGAACGGACTGTCTATACAGCCCAATATTCGGCAATGGGGACTCTGGCAACAACTGTATTTCGTGCTCCACTTCCCTCTTGGGTAGTAACCCTTTAGGCTCCTGGAACACTCCTCTATATTTCCGTAGCAACTCCTCCAACTATTGTTTCTGCTCTTTAGTACACCCCTCCAGGGATGCCTTCGCTCTCATTGACTCATCATCAGACTGATTTTCTCTTAAGAAAAGTAAAACTTATTTCATACTAAAACTAATCAACTTCTTGGCTTGATTGACACTTACCAGTGAGATCTTCGACTTCCCTTTATGCGCATTGATGATGTAGAACTTCCCATCCTTGATCAATCGATAATGGTTGGCTCTCCAAATGAATATCGCATCCCTCATATACATGTAAGGGCTTCCAAACACTACTCCACACACATCAAGGGGTACTACAACCAATTCCACTTCATCAATAATAGCAAATTTAATCTTACACTGTCTTGCTACATTTATCTTTGCATCCTTGTTTACCCAACCCAATGGATAGGGACTAGGATGAATGTGAACCTCCAATCCAAGCATGTTGACCAGATCCGTTGCTATGAGAATAGCATGTAAACCAGAGTCAAACAAAGCATCTATCTTGGTCTTCTTGATCTGAATCTTGATGTGGAAGAGCTTGGTCATCTCCTTCTCTTCATGGTGATGAAGACTACTCAAATTCACCTCCTTTTACAGATATGTGCATACAATCTTGTCATCCACATCCGAGCTACTTTCAACCTGATTGCTTGAATCTTTGGCTAGAAGGTTCCTTTTCTTTCCATCCTTCTTGCGATTCTTCGAGTTCAGCTCTGGATGTAGTTTCCAGTATTTTTCCTCGGTGTGACCATCAATGTTGCAACAATTGCAATGGTTGTTGGGATCTTTACTCTATTTTGCAATGACCATTGTCTTCTTATCTTTTCCCCCTTTCCACTTCTTCTTCCCGTCTTTGGAAGCTTTTAGGTGCTCTTTTTGGTTCGAACCACTTGACTACCCCTTCTTTTGGCCTATGTTTTCCAAGTATTATGCATGTACACAAGCCTCATCCATTGTCCTTGGCTTGAATAGCATCACCTTCTTTTGTAGATGATTGTAACCCCAAAATACTTGAGTACATCTGGGTTCTTGGGAGAGATACCCAGCATGATGGCCATCTTTCTGAACTCAGTGGTGTACTCTTGTACACTCTACCCCTACCTCTGCCTGAAGTAGTGCTACCGGATCCATTGGTGCTCTACAAACTCGATATGGTAGAATTGGGACATGATGAGGGTTTTGAAGTCCTCCCATCTAGTTACCGACAGATCACCCTCCAGCTTAAGTGTTTCTGTGTGGCTTTCCCACCAGGTTAAAACATGGCCCTCTAACTTTAATCTAGCAAATGAAATCTTCTACTCTTCATCTTATGGTGAACACTAAGATAAACTTCTAGTTGTTGCAACCAATGATTCAGTTTTAATGCATCAATCTCATCGTGATATGGCTTTATGTCCACTTTCACTTCCATCTTGAATAGGGATTGTGAAGGGTTCACGACACTCAAACTTGGCTGCTCTTTTTCGAATTCTTTTCACGACTCCTTTTCTTCATGATCTTTCGATTTCCCCTCTGATCTGTTCTATGAGTTACAGCCTCCATCATCTCAGAACGGTCTGAGCTTGCTTGCTAGAGCCGCCATGAGGAGGTTAATATTGTGACTGATGTTGGCAACTTGTGCTTTCAACCGCTCAAATCTCTCTTCTGTTGGATCTCGAGGGTTATGATGAACAAACTCGTCCGCCATGGCTAGGGTTTCTGCGACTTCTCCTTAAGCCGATTCTTGGATCCTGCAACTTCCCACAAATACCCAAAACAAAAACCTGCTTTGATACCAATATGATCTATAAACTGTCGTGGATATTCCACTGGAACAGTTCGTCACAACAAATCTAATAAAATACCGAAATCTTTACTATTAAGGTTAATTTCCTTTAGATCTCCAAAATATTTAGTTGCCGATAAAAATAGATAAAACGCAGAAAAAACTAGAGAACAGTAAAACACATTCACAACATCCACAAATAAACACAAGATATGACCTGGGAAACCCAATACAGGAGAAAACCCAGCTAGAAGGTGAGGCTACTCTGCTCTCTTTTCTCTGATAAAGAAATGATGCAAGTACAAAGAAAGAGGCACTCTTTGTGGAGTTGTCATTGACCTATGGCCTGTATGGCTGCTACAGAATCTCTCCTACTTTGTTATGCTCACAGAATACCACTCTCATATGTTTTGATCAACTATGGAACAAGATACAATGCAAAAGAATGGAACCCCTTCCCCTCTTAGTGGGCTCGGTATTTAACATAGCCCAATAGCCATCTAAGGATAGGTTTTTGACTTCCTCAACCGTCAATTGTGATTAGGTTTTGGACCTTCTAGAATGTTCTTAGAAAATCCACTACGTGGCTAGCCCCACATGTCTAAGTAATAGAGGTTAACGTGGCATCCACTCACACCATGGTGATCAATATGGTAGGTCAACTTGCGGGAGGCATAACTTTCTCATACGAACTCTGGTTGATGAATGGTTTGAGCCATTGGAAAGGTATCAACGTATAGAATTTAGAATCTTCCTTTATAATAAGGTTTGGACCAAAAAAAAGGTCGTTTGATGCCTCAAAATGGCTACAGAAGATTTCTAATTTTTTTTTGACCCAAATTTCCAAATTTGGACCAACCACCAAAATGGCCCTACAAGTTGATTCCTCCAATTTTTCCACCCAAAAAGTATTGAGATAGATGACAAATAATATAGTGATCCAATCCAAATCAGAGAAGGAGAATCGACTTAATTATGCAGAGCTTTCCAACTGCCAGAGAACAGGCACCACGTTGGAACAAGATATCTCACCATCAGTCGACAACTACACACGTCTACACACAGTTGCTAAAAAATGGTTGAACGGTGTCGTTTACCCAAGATTGGAGATATGGGTGCATGAAGACCCAAGGAACAAATTTTGGTTGAATTAGAATACCATATCCACTCCAGAGGAATCTTGATCGGGAAGGTCACTCAAGTAACTAAAGAGGCATTAGAAGAACACATAGTTGGGCCATCAAGAGATATTAATTTTATCACTTCATTTTTTAGCACACTTAAAAGGGAGATGGGCCCCATGACTCGAGATGTAGTCACATATGAAGTCTCCCTGGAATAACTAATCTATTGTAGGTTGGGCAAAGCCCGACCCAACCACAAAGCAAGTGCTACAACTTAGGAATCCTACACCCAATGTCACCTCGATGTAGGTCCCGCACTTCAAGGGTGACTAGGTCACTCTAGGGAGGCGATCTCGATGACCCTACGGGGATTGAGATGGAGATGGAGGGAAATGGAAGTGAAGCCCCTAGAGGTCAAGTCTAAGTGGAGTGAAATGTGTGGAATGAAGTCTTGGGAAGGTCCAAGGGTTGCCAATTATTTTGAATAACATGCAAATGGTGAAATACCTGCCCAAGACACAAGAAAAGACACTTTGCAATGATGTATGTTAGTTGGATCAGCAAGTTAAGCTTGTTGACCCTAATTTGCAGCAATAGATAATAGTATATATCAGCAATAATATGGTACTATAAGTTGCTCAATAAATGCTAGAGATCAAGTAGAGAATGCAAGAGAAAGACTAGTAAATGACTAGCTAAACTCAAGATGAAAAACCAATATTATTAGCATAAAAGATAAGGTTGTTGTAAACACTTGTCTGCAGCAAATTATATCAGCCTTATGGCTATAACATTCAATGTATTACAGCAAGAAAATCAGCCACTGAAATCCCCTCAAACTTTGCCAAAAAGTACGTTGGACCAAGGAGAATAAGTGTACAAACTTTGAGCAAAATCCAATGGTTGATAAGAGAGTTATTCAAGTAAATATGTTAGGGTTTCTACGGCCCTAATGGTTGAAGATGTAATTCTATAACAGCAGCAAGAAGTAGTGGGAGAGAGGGGCCGCCCTAGTAGAGGAAGACTCCTCTCAATGAGGCAAATCAACTTCAAACAAGAAACCTTTCAAAAGATCAAAATTTGTGTTTCCCAAGGCAATAATTTTATATCTCCAATGCAAAAAAGTATGACTAGTGCCTTTACTATTGGGTTAATGGAATCAAATAAACAAAGAACTAGAGAAGCTACCTCCTTGGGGGTGTAAGCCCTTTTACTTCCCAAGGCAAGTTTCTCTAGCTAGGATTCAAGCTAAGAGGGTGTATGCCCTTATACTTCTCTTAGCAAACTCTTATACTTCCCACCTAGCTACTAGCATAACAATCCTTGACTTAAAAAAAATGATAACATAATAGTAAAAGACCATACCAAGATCAAGAAAAATGCCAAGATAATCCACCATAAGAGCTAGAAAAACATCATCCAAGGCTAGCGCATCACTCCTGCATCAACCATTCATCAATATAGCCATAAACGAGTGCACAAGAGACAAAAAGAGCCAAGTGCAGCGAAAATTTCATATCAAGTCCTCTCACAATGAGGGAGAGCTATGGTTAAAATGAGATCTTATGATCTCTTATTTATACAAAATGTCACCAAAGTGACTTGTCCATAAATTAAGGAGTAAAGCACAAGATTAGGGGTCAACAGCCCTAATCATGCCCCTTTAACAAAGTAATATTAAACAATTCACTTACAATTTCACTTTTTGCACAAATAAAACCCTAATTTACAAGGACGTCACCCCTTTAGGGGACGTTTTGGCACTAGGAGAAGGTTGTTGGTGATGTAGGAGGGTAGTGAGGCTTCCCAAAGCCACATGTCAAGCATTCAAATGTCTTCCTTCAAGGTCAAGACCTTAAAACGTCCAAGTGCCAAAGCATATCATCTCACCACCATCCCCTAGCCCCCCACATATGACGTCATACTCAAAAGGAGGATATTTTTCCCCTCCTAGGCAAATCATTTTGCAAGTGAGGGTTGGGCTATGTCGTCCAAGTCATCATCAAGGCCTTCCAAGTCTGGTCTTTCTCATTCGGCATGTGGGCCCCTGGCATCCAACCTGTGGGCTTGTAGCCCCATGGAAGCCCAAGCTAGGCTTGTTCTCCCACAATTGTCCATCAACTAGGTCCTGCAAAGACAAATGAGCACGCCCTCCAAGGATCTCAAGTCATAACATCATGATAAGTGAATCCAATCAATAAATAATCCATCTAAGCATGTGCATCAAAGATCACTATATCAAACAATTAATTGCTCAAAGCCACTATGCAACTTGTCAAGCTTTGAATATGGGAGGGTTGACAAGGTGTCCTATTGGGTAGATCTTGCCCTAGGTCAAGGAGAGTTCCCAAGAGATCCCTCTCTAAGCCATGTAAAGTGGATGAAGTGGTTGGGGCAAGACTCAATGGGCTTGGGGCTCATGACATACAAGGGGTCGTAGTGTCTCATTCATGGGTGCCTTTGTAGAGGGTGTGTGGTACCTTCGTCCGCAATGCACTTTTTCCAAGCCCATCGATTGCCTTTTATCTTTCTTTCTTTATATTTTCTTTCTTTCAATATAGCATAAGGAGAGATTGAAGTTCATTGCCCTGGCGTGGTGACCAAATGATGGCAATGTCACCCACAAACACCTAGTGGAAATGAGAAGGTTGGCTCGTGATGAGACCCCCTTTCTCTCAGCCATGCAACTGAGAGCCATTACCCTGGTTTAGTGACCAAATTATGGTAATGTCATACCACTAGATATCCATGGACATGATAGGTCGGCTCATGATGAGACCTCCTATCCTTCAACTAACCTTTGAAGCATTCTTTATTATATTGTGGGTCCCCTTTACTCAAAGATAAGCATTTCATTGCTTTCTTGGGTGATCCCTGGATGAAGCATCTAGAAGGTTTATACAAGGCTTTTATCTCTTACCCAACATCAACCCCTCTGGGCATTCAACCCCTTCTTCCCACAAGAATGAGGGGCAACCCATTCTTGGGTCAATACACCCTAAAATCCTAAGTGATAAGGAAATGGAGGGGAACAATGATGGAAAGTGGTAAATATGGTCAGGAACAGTACAATGGCTCATTAAGGGAGTTCCTAGTAGCAAACCCATCCCCAAGGAAAACCACTTACTGGGGCACAATGTCAACCACCAAGGTGAAGCAGGGAAAAAGGCATAATGTCCAAGCATATATCATGAAATCTAGAGCAATCTAAGATACAACGTAATCAAATGACTTAAATATTGAAATGATGCTCACCGTAATACCGACTTGTACCTCATGGAGCAAGGCCCACTGCCTTCTGGAAGCCAGCTGGTGTGGTGGATGCCATCTGCAAAACTGTGACCATTTGTGGTGGTGAGTGGGTTTTCCATCTGTCCAAAGGGTACTATTGGTCATGTAGTCTCTCAGCACTCCATATCTGCAACCAGAGGGCCTCGAGACATAATCTCCTTAGTTATCCACAAAATGGGGATAAGAGGAATCTCTTCCCAACATGAAATTTGGACAGCATATATTGAAGATAAAGCTCAAGGATGGTTGTGATCGTTTTGGAAATACTATATAATTGTATAAGATTTTAGGAAAAAGACAAGACATCAGAAGTCAAAAGGTTGTAACTATCAAAGGGAATGCAAGAAGTCCCTAGAAATATTTGTAGACTATAGGTTATGTATATCCAAGAGCACCTGGCATCAAGGGCTCTTTCTTTTTGTAATTTTGAGAATTACTTCAAAGAATTTTAACGAGGAGAAGCCATGTTACCCCCTCGCATCTAGGGGTAACTAGAGAATATCTTTCTCCTATGATCCACATTACATACAACAGTCCTACAAATGACATTCATGGTTCTCCACAGATAGTTTCCCACAGCTACTTCTCACATATTGCTCAACTCACTTTCACTTGTGACTACTGTGTTTGGCCCACAAGAGGTAACTTGTTTCAATACTTCGTATTAAGTGTTGATTCCTTATGTACTTTTCATGAAAGTAGTGATCAAGCGATTGAATCAGATAATGGATCATGATGCTTGGAATTTATACCTTTTTCCTTGTTTCACCTTGGTGGTCATCCCCATCTCCTAGATAAGAGTTATCACTCTTGAGCAGGGTTGTACTACTGGGTAGCTTTGAAGGGAGTAACGTGTCCATATCCTAGTTCATACATAACATTTTCCATCTTTCCTAACTTTCATTGTCCCTTCTTTTGGGTTAGTTGTCATATGTCACCCATATAGGTTTGTGCTTCATAATCCCATGAGAAGGAGCTAGAATGCTCGAGGTTGATGCAACTTGCTATAATATATATATATATATATATATATATAGAGAGAGAGAGAGAGAGAGAAAGAGAAAAAAAGAAAGTGTTAAACTCGAAATGCAAAGCAAAACAAAGTCAAGAACCAAGAAAGAATACAAGCATGAGCTTTGCCCCCTCACTAAGAGGCCATCACCGTAAGTCCTATGCAATGAATGCATACCTAAAAAGGACTTAAGCAAATGAAAATCAAAAGCCAAAAGAGGTTTGAATGAATAAAGAGAAATGCAAATAAGGGGTTTGGAAAGACACAATGTCGAGGAAAGGACAACTCATTACATAAGCACTCCCTCATACAATGGCGCTCATGTGGATGAATATCTTACATAACCTCGCATGACTATGTGGCACCACACATGAAGTAAACCCCAAACCATACCATACATCATTACACACACTCTTTGGTGGATCTCTTGGAAAATACTCCTCTTCCTATGTACTAGCACATGTAATAGGGGCCAATGATGATCGTCCCATACTTAAACTTGGCAAATTGTATGGATTTATGAGCTAGTGTGAAGTTTGAAGATGATTCTTAATGTGATCTACCTAATGGCATTTACATTTGACATGACTCACTTCTTATGTTGTATTAGACTTGTGCATGCCTCTGGATTGATGAATACATTTGACCACATGAGCCCCTCCTTGAACGATGTACTTCACATGGTTATTCACTTAGATTAAGCCTTGATCCTTTGGAGGATGTTGAAGGGCTACTTGCACGTTTGATGGAGGCCATCCCACCAATTTAGAGAGGACGTTCCACTTACATTGGAGGACATTGAGCCTTATAAGGACACCACATCCTTGTTGAGACGTCCTAGCACCTTCTTGGAGATGATGTGGTACATTTGGAGGGGACGCTCCACATTTTCATGATGATTTGGCACCTATTGATGAGACACCACACCTTTTGGGGATGATATGTCACTTGAGGATGAAACATTACACCTCCAGGAGGGAACCTTTTACTTTTTGGGCCCCCTACACATCACTTTGGAGTGAGTCGTCCACTTGTTGAGATCATTCATACCACACGTGTGGCCTCTAGCATACATTTATGATGAACGATTTGACATTAAAACATTTTTACTTCACTTTGGGAGCATCGTTGGGGGTCTTGTTGACCTATCCACTCATGTATCATGGATATTTTATGTTTTGTAGCCTTATCTCTAGGGTTTGTAAGAGATAAAGGCATTATTTTATGTTCTTAGGGATTTTGCTAGATGAGAAGGGTGCTTGATCTCTCATATCAATAAGAGAAGCAGTTCTCATTTGTAAACCATTGCTACTTGTGGATAATTATCACGCTTGTCTACTATTCTTCTCTCTTCTCTAAATTGTTATGGATGGCTAGTTAAAGTAACTTCTTGTGAAGATGATTTGTGAATGGCTTTACTACTTCATGGATGTTCATTGCTAGGGTTTTGAAGGTTGAAAGATTTCTTGAGTAAGTGGTTTCATTTTAACTTGTGGATTTTGTTTATGAATGAATGCTAGTGTAATTGTACTTCTCTGGTGATGGTGGTGCATTCTCTTTACTTCTTGAACAAATCCCTCTTTTCAAATCTCTTGGTAGGTTATTAGTGGAGTACCTTCCCTTGAATCATCTTGAAGTTTTAGTAAGGCACTAGGAGGATTTTTTAGGGTTTCCAGTGGATAACCCTAGATATCACTCTAGATCTACTTACATCTCTTCAAAGGGATCCTTAATTGACCCCTTATGACCAAAAAAATATAGTAGGCACTAGTCTTTCTCCCTTTAGTCAATCATAAAACCTAAAATTCAAATTTATTTTAATGTTTTAAGGTAAAGCTAGGGTTTATAATAGCAATACATTCATTTTCAGCCATAAAGACTTGGACATTTTGGTATTTATGCATACATTTGACTTGGAAATCATTCTAAAACCTTAAAGTTTATTGCTAATTTTATTTACAGCCCAATTAGGGCTGGACGTCTAGGGTGTCTTGGCTAATATATGCATTTATTATTTCAAAATTTGTCAGTTATCCAAACCCTAATTTTATCCATCTTTAAAGCCTTGTTTTCACTTGCTTATTATTTGTTTCATGTGCTGGAATTATTGTTGCTATCATAACTTGTTCTAAGGCTGTAATTTGTCATTTTTTATACAAGTTTTACAAAAGTTATTAGTATTTTCTTTATTTGTAGTGTTTGGGGATCTTATTGCATCAAATATTGATTTGATAAGCTTTCTAAATAGTAATAAATCCACATCCATTCAAACCCTAGAAAATACCTTGAACAAACCACCTTGTCCTCACCTTGCTTGATATTTCCTACTGGTAGTATTTTGGGTAGACACTTAGGAGGCCTTAAACTTGATTGTGTCTTGCCTTAGAGGTCCTAAGTCCTACCAGGGAAGCCTCCCTTGTATTGGATACATCCTTCACTACAACGAGGGAAGTTGTTGCCTAGGTTACAATGGTAACATTTTCTAATGTTCCACTCATTTTGTACCTTGTGAAGGCTTTGCACTGGGGTGCAAGATTTAGTGATAACAAGCCCTAGGGGTCATTTTTGAGGAGTAAATGGTGTTGTGTGATGGACTTGTTGTGAACTACTTCCAATGTTGTTTTGTCATCTACACCACTGTAAGGTTATACTGTTCATGTGTTGACTATCCTTCTATGGATTTTATGGCTTTGCATTTAAGTTACTTTTCCGATATTTATCGTTTTGAGTTGGTAAATAGACGGTTGTGAATGACTTGTTGTTTCAAACTAATTTGTTCACATTTATCGTTCATATTTATGTGTTTCTACTTTTCTTTAACAGCTCATTGTTTGGAAGTGCAAGCAGAAATTTGTAATTTACCTTCTATCCGCTTAATTAGTTGTGCTCCTAGCTAGTATAGGACTAGAATAGCTTGCTTTATGCACTTAGACTAATCGCATATTGCATATTGCACTTAGCATTTCCATCACCACCCCACTCATTTCAGTAAGGGATGTCGAGCTAGAATTCGAATGGGTCTCCTACCCCAACGGTGTGAGGTCTAATTGGGACTTTATACCGGGGAGTACCCTTGTTTGTTGAAGGGCACTTTGCCCGTGTCAACAAATTGGAACCAATAGAAAAACATAAGCAAAAACAAGTCAACCAAAAATATATTGAATATTCATTTTTTTATTAAAAAATATATTCATGTACATCTATGTGAATCCAATCCATCAGACACAAATATGCAAAGTTCTCTCGTGTATATAGCAAGGGTGCATATTGTTGGATATGTGTTGTATTCTTTGCAAGTACACTTAGTCTCATCCCAAGGCAAGGGGATCCATTTTGGGTCTGTTTTTGGTCCATTTGTGCTTTTTTAGTTCGCTTTGTGCTTGAAAAGGTTTAAAATTTACACATATAGCCAAAATAGCACAGACATATTAGGTTTAAGGTTTATGTTTTTCAATTCTATTTATTTTTTCATCTATTCAAGTTGTTTTTGTGGGCCCAAGCACCTTCATACATCCCTATACAAAAACAATTGATTCAAACCAAAAAGGTTGGCTTCGTATGGAATCGGTTGATTCCCTTTTCTAGTTGAACAACTAGTCCCGCCTAAAACGCTTTAGAATCAATCTGACCAATCGGTTCAACTGATTTTGACCTAGCTCTAATAACATTGTGAAAGTCTTAAAGATCTCTTCTAGTTCTATTACATTGCCAAGTTTGCATCGAAGAGGGCCTCAGTTCTACGACAAGTGTCTCCCTACTCCCCTCTCATGGAAATTTGCTATGTTAAAGGACAAATTACCTTTGGTCATTAGGTTTCATACAATTTGGAAAATTGTCAAAATCAAAGGTTTGATTTTAAACCAAAAAAATGTTATCTTATTTTATTAGGGCCCAACAGAGAAAACTCTTTCCCAAGCTAACAACACATCGATTTGTGTAAATATTTCATTGTAAGATTACAAGCTCAAAAGGTAGAAGTAGACATAGTGCACTTGTGTCGACTTGTGCCAACTCCTGGAATACTAGGAAGGGGCTCCTTGTGCCATAAGAAGAGAGCCTTCTACTGACTCCTTGACCCCGTCTACTCTATCCAAACTATCTCAATGTAGTGAGGGGAGGGCTAAGCACAAAGATGGTTGAGCTATTATGGAGAGAGAAAGCGGAGTTGGTAATTTCTAAGGAGAAGCACCCTAAAAATGATAGTTAGGAAGGTGTTGTACCTAAGGGGGAGCTAATGAACAAAGTATGGGGCCTCCCAAAATGACAAATATGATTATCCACTCAATGTAGTCCTAATTCTAGCAATTGCTTAAACTAATCTCTTTGAAGTCTAATATGTTATGAATTGTGTGCCTAAATAGAAATCCTTTTAGGGACATTCAACTTATGTGTTGTATGGGCAAGTAGCAGTATATTTATTACTTATGATAGATGATCTAGGGTAATTTCTCTATCATTCATGGCTTTTAAGCCAACTTTACTTTTGCTTGTGGTGACCATCAAAGTCTCCTTTTTGTTTTCTAAAAAATGTTTTGTATGTATATATTTTGCACCTATTAATTTTGCACCTATTTTGCACCTTGCCAGCAAAGCATTATCAAAAAGATGAATACAACCTCAGAACAAACCATAGTTCTGAGAGTTACTCAGTGATGCTCTCCCTTATCGTATACATATTAATTATACAAGTAACAATTTCAGATAGATATACTCTTTTAAATTTTATTTTATAGACGTGCAGGAAGTGAGGTACATCAATGTTTCAGCAATGCTAAAATTTTGAAGGTCGGGAGGCAATATGTTGGAAAGCTTAATAGCAGTTTACAAATGACTTAATCTGGTTCTACACAACTCGCCTCTTGCAAAATTAAAAGTCAACAATAATGCAAGAAGCTATCTCATTGTTCTCATCGTCAAATTCCATGAATACTGCACCTAATCACTGATTATATTAAACAAGAAATTAATATAGTGTGAAAACAGGCATCTCTCCCTAACACGAAACTCCAACGAAATTAAATTCTAACTGAAGTTCTTGCGATGATTTACTGCACAATCCATTTCATGTCAAACCAAGATTCAGTTGTAACGTCCCACATGGCTGATCTTGCAATCAAGTGGCTTCAACAAAAATGTGAGAAAATGATCTCAAAAAAATTCACTAACACTATGTGAAACAAGTTTGCTAGGGTCATTTGTATCTAGCCGCCAATTCTGCGCACATCGAAATTCCATTTTGTTATAAGAGTTATCCAATGTTGTGAAAACATAGATGCTTCCATTTTGTCATAAGAGTTATCCACTGTTGTGAAAACATAGATGCTCAAAATCAAAAGCATGGACACACCGCTACCCACTTCACACTGAGTTTCGTCACAGATGCTCAGAATCAAAATCATGGATACACCGCTGCCCACTTCACACTAACTTTCACCGAAGACCAAAACCGCAAAAAAAATTGAACTCTTTACTTTAGGGTCTCCAAGGCCTAAGACCCTATATTTAAATAAACCCAAATCAAAGTGCTAAAAACAAAAAAAAATGCAATTCGGAGTTGGTCGTTTATTTTTAAAGAAACACAGAAGAAAATATTTTTTTTAAACAAATAAAATATTTTTTATAAAACAAATATTCCAAAGGCTAAAAGCCACGGATCCAATCGCTGAAGCGAGTTTCAGGCACAACCCATTTCGCCTTTCTAACAATTTAAATCAAAAACGATGATATCATTTGAATCTTTAATCTCCAGAATTGATGCTGTAGATCATTCTACAAGCAAACGAATTTATATAACAGTAATTTAAAAAAAGACCCAGAAAAGAATGATCGAAACCCACCTCAGAAAAATTCAATGCCAAACTGAATACGGCAGACTGAAACCTCGATTACCGACTGAGAAAACTTTATGCGGATGCCATTAAAACGAAACAATCAGCATTGAATGTCAAATCCTTCTCTTCCTGTTGTAGATCGGACGGGACAGACGATTCGAAAAATAATAAGAATATTAAGAAAGGAATGAAGACAAGAGAAGGTTGGGAACGGGTTACATACATACATATGAACCATCACTTTAGCCTGGCGCACTGTAAAAGGCGCAGCTTCGGCCCGAAGCATGGGGGCGAGCCAGTCGAATCACCGCCTCGGATCTCCCCAGACCTAAAGCGGAAGCGCATCAAACGTGGAACAATACGAGAGGTTCGGTCTGAAGCTAAGGTTGAGCCTCCTTTCGGAATATCCCAGCCCGGGTCCGGAACATCAGACAGTATCGCCGACTTTCTTTAGGTATAATTTCAAATTTATTTCGAGAATAATGATGTCTCCTTGTACCACCCATCACATCGATCGCTTCCTCATTCTGCATGTGTCTTCACTCATGGTTCTACGCGTATTTGTTGTGGTGTGAGATGGCAAGCAATTTCCATGAGCAGTGTTTAATGGACATACATTGATATGCATAGTGTGGTATTTAATGGGGTATGGGATTGTAGGTGGATTGGCAAAGTTTTATTTTTTGGTTTTTTTAAGGTTTGTTTATGGAAGTTTAAGTCAAGTACTGATAAATAGGTATAAAGTATTAGTTAGACTTATTTTAGCAAGGTGGTCCGGCCTTAACACAATAAAAGGATGAGTCATTAATCAATGTCTAGAGAACTTAGATCAAAATAATTATATATCCTTAAAAAAGAGCAATATAGTAGCTTTTTTGCATTGACATATGTATTAGTAGAGATGTCTCAAATTTGATTATATAAATCTCAACTTTATGCTACCTAGCAATGTAGCTTTATATAAGGATTATTATTTTTAAGTCCATCCTCTCTTGTTTTTTTCACAATAGTAGTTGGGGTTTTTAAAAGTAGTCGGATTCTTGATGCTATTGACATCGCTTAGGAGTGTTAACATGGTATCAAAAACAAAAAACAAAAGGTACTTATTCTCAAATTCGACCTCAAGAAGGTTTTTGATTGCATCGATTGGGACTTCTTCAGATTGATTCTGATTCAGAGAAGTTTTAGCCATTCAATGATTACGTGGATCGTGAGCTATGTGGTTAGTACAAATCTTGTCATCTTGGTTAATGGCGAGCCCTCCCCTTTCTTCTGCATTGGCAGAGGACTACGACAGGGTTGTCCCCTCTCCCCACTGCTTTTCATTTTGGCTATGGAAGCCTTGAGCCAGCTACTCAAATCTAGCCAAGCAGAAGGCAAGATCACTGGAATAAAGGTATCCAGGACTATAAAGATATTACACCTTCTTTTCACTAATGATGTCATCATCATGACGAATAACTCCATTCAGGAATGGCAAGAGATTAATGAGATCCTAAATCTCTTCTGCAGCGCCACAGGCTTGTCGATCAATTGGGACAAATCGACTTTCCACTTCGCCAACCTGCATCAACAAACTCTCGATCAGCTCAAATGCATCTTTCCTTACACTTTCACTCATCTTTCCTCTTGACTATTTTACCTGGGTTATTTTTTTAAATCAAATTCCTACAAACCGGTGGACTGGAACTGGCTTATTACCAAAGTTCAAATTAAGATAGGCCACTAGTGCATGCAGTGGCTCTCCCTTGGAGGTTGATTCACTCTCATTAAAGTCATGCTTGAAGGGCAGCCTGTGTATTGGATGGCTCTAGTAGCCATACCAGCCACAGTCCTCACTAATCTCTGTAGACTAATTTATAATTTCCTTTGGTCGGGTTGCATTGGACACCCTCGATAACATCTCTGCAACTGGCAATCTCTGGCAAAACCAAAACACAAAGGCAGTTGGGGGCTTCGAAATTTACATCACTTCAACCATGCTCTTGCGGCCAACTCTCTCTGGCGCGTTTTGACCACATCCAGTATTTGGCACACAATCATCAAAGAAAAATACCGTAGCCATCACTTAGTTAACACCTGGCTACATTCAGAGTTTGTTACCATCAGGGCGACCAAATCCACATCATATTTTTGGAGGAATTTAATAAAAACAAATACTTGATCTCTCGTTCGCTTTACTGGTTTCCAAGATCGGGGCACTCAATAGAGCTTGGTCGTGACCGCATTCTTGGACTGGGTGACGTATCTTTACTCTCTCCATAGTTGGTAACACACCTCCACTCAAAAAACATCTAGTTCCTTTACCAAGCAAGAGTTCACTCCAGATCAGCACACCTTCCAGACAACTGGATCACTAGTGACACACTTGGCCTCAACGCAGAGCTTGCTCCTTTATGGAATACCTTTTGCTTGGCTCTTACACTCTCGGGCATACACCTCAACGAATTGGATGACATTCTCCAGTGGTCGAGGGGTGACCATTCGGGACAAATTACATACCAGAATTTATATGCAGACAACACAAATACTCTTTGGTATACAAACATCAGCGGTTGGAGAAATCAACTTTGGTCTTGGCACCTTCCACCTAAGATCGAATTCTTCACCTGGCTCTTAACTGCCTATAAATTAAATACTTGGGACACACTCCAAAAAAAAGGCTGGACTGAACCAAACATTTTCCACTTGTGTCACATTGATGTTGAGTCTACAGACCATCTCTTTATTAACTGTTATTTTTCTAGAAAAATTTGGGACATAATTACTTTGGCTCTTAATATCAAAACCAAGAGGGATGGGCCAAATCTCTCGGACTGTTTCGACTCTTGGTCTCATAGAGAACACAACCATATACACCTTCCTTCCTTGGCCTATTGGTCTATCTGGCTGGTTAGGAATAATACAATTTTTGAAAATGGAATTCCCTCTATTGGCACTGCAGTTTACAAAACGCTTGGTTTTCTTAAAACCTGGAATGAGCTTTACTCTAACCGGACAAGACTGCAGAACAACAAGAATATCCCTGACTTAGAGGACATCCCAACATGTTGGTTCGATGGAGAAGCGCAATCTAATGGCGATCAGAGTGGCGCAGGAGGGTTGATCAGAATCACAAAAAAATCATTTTATAAATGGACTTTCAACTATGGCCCAGGCACCAACACCAGAGCAGAATTATTGGGCGTCTGGGCCACACTATACTTGGCCTCAAGACTTCATATTGAATCCCTCCAGATACTCGGGGACTCCAGGACTATCATTGAGTGGTTAAACAATAGGGGTGATCTTCAAGCAATCACTCTCTCAGCTTGGAAAGACATAATTAAACTACTCCAGCTCTCCTTCAAAAAACTCAGCTACAAACACATTTATCATGAGCATAACAAAACAACAGAGCATCTATCAAAGGCGACTCTCCAGAAAAAAAAGTGGGTATCATATCCTATAATCACTGGATAGATGGGCATGAGGGGCCTCCTCTTTTCCTAACTCTTCTCTAAAATCAGCTTCTCTCTCCACAGTGGCCTCTTAAGATCTGAAAATTGGTTTTTTACTTTTGATTCCATTCCTTCCTCTCTATCAAATAGAAATCTGGTTCTTTGCTAGTCTAGACAACTTCCATGTAGTTTTCTCTGATATTTTTGGCCTTTGCTTTCTTCTTTGAACTTTCCACCCTTGTTGGTCAAGAGACCACCATAGATGAAAGTTGCATACTTTCAACAGTAACCTCTTCAGCTGCATTTGTAAAATCTATTTTGAAAATACATTATATATTAATATAATGGAGAAATTTTCCCATTAAAAAAAAGAATTATTATTTTTAGTCCAATTTAAAAATTTTCACAATGCCTTTTTTTTTAGCTTTCAAGTTCCTCATTCTTTTTATAATTTTATATACTGATTATTATTTTTAATCCATTTTGAGAAATTTTACAAAGACATTTTTAGAACTCAAGTTCCTCATTCTTATTTTCATTCTGGGTTAGAGAATCAAACTTGTGACCTTTCTAAATTCAAAGATCAAGGAAGAATTATGGGAAGAACCGATTGGATATATTCCAACCTTTTTTTGTATATATTCCATTTTTTCAAATGGCCCCACTACCTTTGTGCATATTGTTTGTCAATCAAAATACGACTTTACTTACATTCATATTAATTTTAATTTTAACGAGAGTGTTTGTGTTTTTCCCAAAGAGTTGAGGGGAAATTGACGCGGACCCACCTAACTAGATGAGAGGCACTCTATCAATGAAGGTGGAGACTCTACTCACCATTAGATGTGCAACTGGCACCAACAAAGTCTGATACTTATTCTCAACAGCACATGAAAAGGTGGGAACCTAATGTGTATGACAAATTTAAAATTGCCTTTGGATTGTCTTTCAAATGTGGGGCTGTATCTTTACACTCTCTTTCATCTCTTTTACTTTACTTTTTTTTTCTTTCTTTTGAGGGCATAATCTTTCTTTTTGTATTTGATAGTTTCACTCATATATGTAATTACTTTAACATAACATAATGAAAGAGAATTAATATATTGTGTTTAATAAGTAAAATAATTATATTATCAATAAACAAATTTATAATATCATTTAACTTTTTCAATGTTTATATTTAACATTTTACTTTAATAAAAGTTCAAATTTAATATCGAATATTTATTTTTTGTCATTTCGTCTTTGATGTGAATATTTAGTGGTAATTTATACATGGTGGAGATAAAAATAATGGTTTAATTGCTTTACATTATTTAAGAAAAGGTATCTTTGTTTGAATCATCTTGCAAATTAATAATTATTATTTTTTCATTTTTTTATTTTATTTTTAACTTTTTAGGTAATTGATTGGAAGTTGGTTGAGTTTCTAACAATATCAATTGCATTATATTATTTATCTTGGTCAAATGTACTAGTTTTTTTATTATACCCGCGGATAGGCATGGTATATAGCTTTGAGTTAGGCTTGATTTTCTATTAGTTCATGGTTGACCAAAAAATATGCACCTCTTTATCTAAAGATTTGAAAAATAATGATTTATTTTAAATTTCAAATCTCATTTATCTGAGATCTTATTGGCCAAAGACTTTGAAGTCTTATTGCTGCCTTCACTCCCCCCAATGTTATTGTAATAAATATTTCTGCCATCTAGTCATTTCATACCTTACTCCTTCTCTCCCTATCTCCTTAAACAATAATTTCATTATTATATTCGGCGGGTATATGCTACTTAGTAGCCTTGTTTAGAATTAATTCTCTAATTTGTGTCTCTTTTTCATCCCCCTCTACAGAGTAGTGAGACAAGGGAACATGTAGTGGAGGGGTTGACTCCTTAGTCGTGATTATATATGTATGAACATCACACCTACCAAAAGGTGTGATAGGGTTGTTTATCAAAGCTATAGGCTCAAGTGTCTTTGCATATTTCGTTGGTGTTGTTCATTGGGGATTCGTTCGGTAATCCTTCCACCAATTGGGTTTGTTATTCTTCCATCTTTTTTCATGAGAAAACCTTGCCTTTAGGCGGGTTTCTTTAGATGGCATATTGGTAGACAAACTTTGCACTGAAAGGTTGTGTTTTCCATAATCAAGTCATTGTGTCCATTAAAAAACTAGAATAATTTTATTTGGTAAGCATTAACTCAAGTCTAATTCTACGAGTATTCTAACATAGGCCAAACATCCTTATCCTCTTGGGTTGGATATGTCTTAATAAAATTAACCAAAGAGTTTTTAATTTTATAATGGATTTTCTCTGCCCACGAGTAGAATGGGATATTCAACAAACTTACCTAAGTCAAGATTAAGAAAATAGATATTGAAGCGAGGATAAATTTGAGGAATCGTGCTTTGAATAAGAGGTCATCTCTACCCTAGAAACATGGCCCCTCATCTATAACCTTTCTATGGTCTTATGAGTTTTTAAAATAAACAATAAAAAAGCATGTAAACAAAGACTTTCCATGTACTCTAGAGTCCAATTAGAGTCAATCCATTGCATAAGAGTTGTGGAAGATTGTCAAAAACAATTGAATCCACAAATCAAATCAATTTTTTTACTTGTTGACAACAACATTGATCACATTTAAAAAATTCAAAATACACGAGTTACATTCCACTTTCCCCATAACAAAAGAGCTTGATTATGGAGTATTTATTTCAAAAGGGGGAGAAACTTTATTTTGGACTAAGTTTTTAAAACAGTGAGGATTTAATCATTGAAGAGAGAGTTTGTCCTTCTTCTCCATTATAGTCGACGAAGATGGTACTTCCTTCTGAAAACATTTATTATCAAAATGAATTTAGAGGCAATACAAGACCCTACGATGGAGTTAAGCATGGCAATTACAATGTCAAAGGATCAGCTTACAAATTGCAAAGGGAGGGCTCTCCCACAAAGGATGCAAGCAAGCTATGGGTTGCCTAATAAATATAATCCTTGCGATCCCTTTAATAGGAAACCCCAATGCCCATGTAAAAATTAGCCAAGGCTTAAATTCACTCTCCCTTATCCCAAATCAATTTGAAAGAGGACCACTCATAGTTGGAGAATTAGGAAGATAAGTCTTGCAATTACACTATGATTAAAATCAAAAAACAAAAAACAAAAAAAATTCAAAGTACGAATTAACACAAAACAATCCACTTAATTGGAAATTTTTTACATATTTGGCTAAAATATAGCAAAAATATTAATGGTGGCTTGTAAGGTTGGTCAAAGTGAGGCGTTGATATTTCCCCCACCAAGGCTCAAGTCTCACTAATGACATGCTTGTGCTTATGCTCATGCTTATGTATGTGCTAGTGCATGCTATAGCAGTTGAGGCCAAGGGAAAATCTCGAGCATCTTTAGTGAAATAGATATCTTTCACTCATAGCCTCTTAACCAAAGAAATCCAATTTGATTGTTGTTGGTTGCACTCTCTCCTAAATGAATAAAACACACTAGACACATCATGATAAGTGTAAGCCAATCAATATATAATTATATATCTAAAATCCCTTGCATACAACTAGTATCAATAGAACCACATACAAATATGAGATATAATTTTAAGCAAAAAACAAAATCGTGGATATGGAGGAGAACAAAGTAAATTATTTGTTACAGTAGTCCTTGATTAAAAGTCTAGTTAAATTGAATTTATGACAAAGTAAGGGGAAAAGGGTGGAAATGTGACTATGATCCCTAACCAGGGGTTTCCTTAATCAAAAGTCTTTCTTTTCGAAGCTTTTAAATTAGTGAAGTCGAGATGTGGCATTTGACAACCAAACAAATAGTTAATTATTTAGACATATATGAGATAGGGTGATAGGGATGTGAGGGGGTGTTTTGTTGGATGAAGAACAAAGAGAATATAGAGAAGGGTATGATGGGCATGTGGCCTTACATGTTCTGTATCATGAGGATTGTTCAAACATAATGCATTTACCCTCAAGGGTCTCCTCAAGCATGAGCTAAGAGGAAGTAGTGCCTTCCATCCCCCATAAGTACGATGATTGCTAATAATCACGGTTATAGAAGAAGGGATGACTTGATTCATAGGCCTAGTGTGGGTGTTGGTGGTACCTCTCTTATGTCTTTGATAAGAAATTTACCTTATAGTATTTCTAAATTGAAAGGGTAAGATCTGATTTTTTATGCAAATCCTATTGAAGGAGGTTTATGTAGGCATCTGGATGGAATGTTGAAGGTCCCCATAACAATGGTCACCAAAGAAGTTGAAAAAATGAGCCACAATAGGAGGCTTGTGTGCTCAAGATAGAGAGGTGTATAGAGGACAAGCTTAACAGAGAGGAGAAAGGTAAGCGAGGATGACCTAGGAAATTAACCTAATAGACCACTCTCCACTACATAATCAGACGACAAAGATTGAGGTTTCTAATGACATTGGAGAAAGGTTATAAGGTTGCCTCTAACAACTCTTCCCACGCTAAATTTCATAGAGATTTCTTTAGAATTATATCTAAGCATAAAGAAAGGCACTCTAAGGATACATTAAAAGAAGTGGAAGACCTGGAACACATTGTCAATGCAAAGAGAAATTTGGTGATGGATAAGGTGCCCTAAAAGTATACTAGTGACTTTGTGCAAGATCCTAATTAAACCAAGATTAGGGACACAAAGGCCCATTGTCTTCTGGATATTTTTTGGTACAACAAGGAATACATTACAACCAAACTAGATAAGAATGTGACTCTGGGGCAATATTAACAAAGGCTGGAAAATAGGTTAAAATACATTATCAAGTATTTGAGCAATCTCAAGACAATTTTCTTCCTCACCTCAGCACAATGGGTGTGCTTCATTGATGCTTAGGTTAATGATGGGGAGAAGAACCCCATTGAGTTGGAGGACCCCCCCCCCCCCACTAAGAGGGGAAAGCTTGAGGCTATTTACATATGTTCAACGTTGGGTTGATATGGTCTCTGTTTTGTTCCCAAATATTTAAATCTCAACATATGTTGAGAAGTCATGGAAACCTAGTGCAAATCATGTACTCGAAGTTTAAAGTCAGCTAGGATGGCTCTGGATAGTCCTCCTTTTATGGAGGTTTTTTGTAACATTTTGTACTATTAAACAAAATATACACTTACTTACCAAAAGAAACATAGAATTTCATGATAACATAGTGATTATCACACAATTCAATATCTGCCACCATTTCTCCAAGTGTCAATGTTCATATTAATGGGAAAAGGGTTTTCATGAGATTCAAAATCCCATCTAAAATGCCCCCAAATTACCACCAAATCAACCAACAATGCACATTAGTTCTTACTTTTAACTAATACGAGTAACCAAAACTTTGTGATAGGCATAGTTTTACTTTTAACTAATAAGAATAACTAAAACTTTGTGATAAGCAAACATTACCATGCTTTCTTAGACCACTTACCTTTTAAGAACCCAAATTACTAGAAGATCAAAATTATCTCTCTGTTTTGACAAGTGTAAAGAAAAAAATAAGCATTGCTAAAATAAGAACAAATTGTCATGAGCTCCATAGTGAAATCAGGTGTGGGTCAATTTCTAAAACACCATGGGACGAAATAGTGTGTCACATTTGTGACACTAAGAGGGTTGAAGATGAAAAGCACTTTCTCTTAGATTGTCCAGCCTATACCCAGATTATAACTCAATTTCTAAATATTTGTCACACTACCAACCTTCCTAACCTTTTAACTCAACAAAACCATGGTGATCTTGGAAAGCTTCTCTTAATGTTTTTCGAGCACATAAACAAAATTCTAAAGAATTGCAAGTAATCTCTTACCTTCTTAAGGTTCGATAGACCAATTAGGTCTCAATGGACGTTAATCATCATCATCATCAGTTGTTGTATGCCCTTTTAAGCGATTGTGATTTTTCGAGTTAGTCAAATTGAACAAATTTACTCAACTCTCTCGTGTTTTTACATTTTAAGTTTTGTTTATGTTCGATTTAGAGTTGGTTAGTATTCATTGTAATGACTTTTACTTTGTAAATACTCATGAGCATAGATCCATCTCAAATCCATATCTATTAAGCACTAAGATGAAGAGAGAGGTAACAATATTTCTATGTAAATATTGTATTTATAGTATTTTTTATTATGTAACTCTTGATCTCTCCCTTTATTTCTTTATTTAGTAGTTTTTATATTAGATGTACATATCAAATCTATCTCTTTCACACGCACACACACGCACACGTGATTTTATTTTTAAAATGGAACATGATATTTTTCATTAAAGAGAGGGGTGGTGTCATAGTTGAAAACAATCATACATAAGTCTAAAAAGATAAGAAAGTGAAAATAGTTCTGTTATGACTAGTAACAAAACTAAGACCTTTTCTAGAATGACATTCCATGTATTTTAGCTCGTAGTATGTCTTACAAATTGACCCCAAAATTTAACTATTCTGAAGAACATATTCAGTTAAGGAGGAGCATTATCTCGAGCTTCCTACCCCTCAACGAAGTGAGGGGTGTTGGCACCCAAAGTTTTGGGTTAATATTGCACATGTGCACAAACGAAGTTGTGCGCACTCATTTCAATTTTGTGCACACCCAAGCGGATGCACTAGGAATGAGAAGAAGCGTGTGTTGGATCAAGATTTTGACAAGTTTTGTTAATGCACACCAATTCCAATTCTGCTAATGCGCATTGGTTCAAGTTTTGGGATGCGCATCGGAAAAAAAAAAAAAAAAAAGGAATGTTCAAGAAATCTCCCCAAATTATCACTGCCAACAACATAAGGGAACGTGGAGCAAACAAAAGATGAGCTGAAAAGGTAGTTAAGATTGCTCCAATTCCATAAAGGCTACGTGGAATTCAGGTAGGTGGCTGAAGCATGTGAGACTGTAAGTCACTCGAGCGAGTGGAGAAGAGCTGAGAGAGAAAGAGCTCCATAGCTGAGAAGAATATAAAAGGAAGAAAGGATGACAAAGAAAAGGTTGTTTATTCATTTAGTTACCAATGGTTGTTCATTGTTCTAGAGCTCACTCTGAGCCTCTGTAGTATTGTAATGTCTATGGTTTAAAGTCTAAGTATGTCATATGTCAAAGGTCTGAAAGGATGTGCATGGAACAATGTATTGTAAATCAAGGGAATTATTTGAGAGAATATGAACATATGTTTTTTGTCGATATGTGATTTGATTAATGTATGCATGTGACTGATAGAATGAGGATGTTAATAAAGTTGCATTGATTATGAACCTATGATCTATCAATTATGTGTTTGAATGAATGTGCTACTTCCATTATGTTTTGTTATCAACTAAGTAGCTTTCAATGCATTATATGAATGTCAACCCGAATGGATCTATGTGTGTTTATCCCTTCATCCCCAACACAATACTAGATGGTCTTTGTGATCCTCAAAGCATTTTGGGTGAGACCTTCTTCATCCTTGGCTAAGGATTGATATGTTGATGCTTTGGGATTTTTGTTGGTCAACTTTGGACGAACCCTGGGTCTTAACCCCCCAACGTTAATAAGGATGCATGCAAGCGTGAAACAACCCAACAAACGATTTTGTTGTTGGGCACTGAAAGTCTTATATTGAATGATGAAGGTAAGAAATGAGGTGGTATCCATCTCAGGAGGGAAATTAGGATTGGATAACTGTAAACGAACATAAATTTTCTCAACGGGACACTCAAGGTCTAAGATTTAATGTGAAGCAATGGAAAGATAAGTATCTCTACACTGATATGCATGAAGCTTTCTTTGTTGAATTTCTTTGTTTGTTGTATGAATGGATGAAAAAATAGACTACCACTAATATTGCATTGATGCCACTAGAGTTGATAGTTTGGGATCAAGTCACGATTGATAGGATGAAGGCATTCGACAACAAGTGGGATCAAGCCATTGATTTTTGGTTTGCTTGAGTGAAAGAGGGATATATCATTGAATTTGTTGTGGAGTACATTGATTCTTTCAAGGAGGCTGAAAGAAAGTTCACGGAAGGACCCAAGAAAAGACTGTTGGAAGATATCCCACTCTGGATGAAGATGTTGTTCACGGAGAAGGGGTTGATGCACATGGAGCCCAACAGGATGGATAAGTAGATTCCCTTAGCTCTGGGGGGGGGTGAAAAGACAGGGGAAGACTGAGAGAGGATATGGATCCGTTGAGGAAGATCCATAAGTTGTTAAGATGAGGTGAGGAATGGTATGGACCCAGAGGAGCAAAGAAGAAAAAGAGACGAGAGATGTGCTAGAAGAGTTGAGTTGAGAAGGAAAGTGGAGCAAAGGAGTGGAAGAAAGTTAGCCAAGGGCACACAATGAGGAATCAAGCCTAGAATTAAGAGGAAGGAGACCGCATAGAGAGGTAGTGTGGAAGAGTGCGTTGTGTCAGAGAGGAGCACAAATGAAGATATACCCACGAAGAGGCACGACATTGAGAGTGGGGATACCAATAGTAGTAGTAGTAATAATAGTAGTAGTAGTAGACAAGGAGAGGAAGATGGAGGATCCACTAGTAGTGGGGGAGAATAATTAGTGATATTGGATAGTCTTGCATGGCTGCAGGTAGTGGGTCACCTCACAAGAAATGTTGGGGGAAGATGGAGTTACCCCCCCTTTGAACCAACCCCCTTACGCATTTGTAATAAAGAAGAAAGAACAACATATAGCGAGGTGATTGGAATAGGAGAATGAGTAGAGGGAGATAAAAGAGAAGAGGCGAGTGAAGAAGAAGGCGAATTCAATGCTACATCACCAAGATGAGTATCAATATTGAGGACCTTGACAACTAGCAATCATATTGGAGGAATTAGTTCGAGATTGAGGATGGCGATTTAGGATAGTACCCCAAGGTTACTCGTGTTCCATAGGACAGGTAAGGATGATGTGGAATAACGTTGGTTCACATGTGAAGCTATATGGTTTGTGAAGAGGATCACAGATGAAGCAACGAAGATTGTGTAGCTAGAGACCACGTTTAAGGACAAAGCTTTGACACAATACATAAAGTACAAGGTCACTGTGTCAGCGGGACAAACAAGGTCCCTAAATGAGATCAAGAGAGACCTACATAAGGAGTTTCAAAGGCCCAAGTCATAGTCTCAATGTATTACGAAGATCAAGGAGATTAAGAAGAAACAAGGAGAAACCATGTGGGATTATGACCAAGGGTTCAAGATTTTGTTGGAGAGGTTAACATTCCAGTTCCAAGACATACAACATAGAGAATGGTTTATTGCAGGGTTGCTCCCCCATATTCAGTTCTCACTCACCCAATAGAAGGTGACGACTCAAGCAGAGGCAATGTAGATTCTGATGCACTTGGAGGCTACACCAAGAGGGGAAGAGACATCGATGGGATTGGAATAGGTGCAGTCACAATTGGGTAACCTAATGATGTAGCTAAAAAATATGGCAAACATTAAAGTCATGTGCGAGCATGTATGATGTACCACGTGTCAGTTTAAGGGGCATCACAAAGACGAGTGTCGTGTACTTGGAAACTACGTGCCAACGGGTGCGTTAATTCCATTCCCAATGGGGTCCCAAAAGTAATGGTGTGATATTTGTAGACAGTGGGGCCATGTAGCACCCCACTTCCCAACACTGAATAAATACTAGAAGACACATCATACTTCATTCTGCGGATTTTGTAAGTCCGTGGGCCATGATGTCAACAATTGTCGATCACTCTAGTTAATGCAAGACCACACCTATGATGTATTCTGGGTGCAAGAAAAACATAAGGATGGTGATTGTGAAGGTGTTGAGAGGGGTTGCTATGGATGCAGTCATGGACAAGGGTATGGAGGAGGGGGAGGCAGACCCCCACGTGCTTCAATTGTGGATAAATTGGCCATGTGTCAAGGTTTTGTACCAAACCACGTGCTTTTTGTGGGTACTGTTATAGCCTCAAGCATGTCACAGAAGACTGTCCCGACTTGTTGAAATGTGGGAAGAGAAGAAGACACATTGCAATATGGTGCATGCAAAGCCAGGTAGAAATAAGAATAAGGATGAGGAGGTTGATGTCCGGGTGATAACCTGAGGAGGAGATAAAACAAGAATGGAGGTTGATCATGGTGAAATCTCAGGTACAAGGCTGGAGGGGAAAATTAGAAGGGTCGTGCAACCCCCTCCTAAATTCAATGTTACTCAACAGAAGCAGTTTCTGCACAATGCGCAGAGGGCCCTCGAAGAAGAAAGAGCGTGAGAAGAGCTGCAACATGTGACTCAAAATTCATTTAAGAAGGCTTGGATTAGTGAAGAAGTCCAATGCACGACACAAAGGTCACTAGAGGAAGCTCACACCTATGAATAATTACAGCGCGCGACACAGAGATCATTGGAGGAAGCTTGCGTGTGCAAAGATCTATAGTGCGTGACTCAGATGTCATTGGAAGAAGTGTGCAAACAGGAAGATCTATGACACATCGAGAAAATAGCGATTGAGGAACATCGCCTTGAGGAGTTGAAGTGTGAGGCATGCAAAGAAGCATTCCACGACTTGTGTCACAAGACAGAGACCGAAGACTAAGTAAGTACTTTCTTGCATTATTGTTTGAGATTGATAAATGATACTGATGTTATGATAAAGTTGACACATACGTTAGTTGCATGCATCGGGGAACAAGGGATGGAGAAAACTATATCAGCCCCCCTACTAGAAAGGGATTTGTGTTAGATCAATAAGCAGAAGCACACATGCAAAGAATTCATAATGACAATTGAACTTAGGAGTTATGAAATGGATGGAGTCATGTTGGATCTGGGTTCCGACATGAATATTCTGTTGAAGAAGTCCTGGGAGTTGATGGGCAAGTCGAGTTTGGTCTGGTCACCCATCCATCTATGATTGGTAAACCAATACAGGATTTACCCTATAGGCCAACTGGAGCAAGTGGAGGTGAATATAGAAGGGCTGAAGATGAAGGTTGACTTTGAAGTCATAGAAATTATGGATGACTTTGATCCCTACCCTGCATTACTTGGCATTGATTGGGATTTCGACAACAATGCGGTGCTAAATTTGAAGAAGAGGCAGATGTTGTTTAAGATGGACACCCTGCCTGTGATTGCACCTCTAGATCCTAATGAAGGGGACATATATAATGAGCCAATGAATGAGGATGCACGAAGCTTGGTTATTGAGAATATCTATAAGATCACTAGGCGTAGGGAGGATTATATCAATCCCACCATTGATGGAGAGTTGAATTGGTGGGGCGTGAAATCCTATGACACAGATTTCAAAGATGCCATGGAGAGGTGGCAACAGAAACTATATGAAGTTTCTATAAGGAGGTGCACGCATATCACCGTCAAGGTGCGCGAGGAAGAATTTGGATCCTACCGATACAATGGGTTGGATTTGGTGGATGTGTTTATTGTCTGGATGCAGCACATTCATGAACACCATCGGGTTTGTGCTCTGGATACAATGCTTATAAGAATATTGATGATGATGGTGGGTCGCGCATCAGGAACCTTATCGTGAATGGGCAGTTGTAGAAGCGTCCATGGGGGGAAGATTTAAACCTGATGTAGATATTCGTTGGTACATGTGTTCTTGTGAATGGCGGTGGATAGCCACACAATGGCGGGGGACACGCAACTGATACATAAAGGCATCGCGCGGGCTGCCCAGAAAAAAGTTTGTTCCCCCGGTTCCTCGGTTTCCCATGGGGTACATAAAGGCATTGCATGCACAACAAATGGGTCTTGCTACACCATATGTGGTAGAAGAATGAACGTCTACTCGTTCAATTGCACTTAACCCCATCGAGCAAACAGATGGATCCTGCAAGAACAAAGAAGTAGGGGGTATTCTGTGGATGCCACTGGATCTGGAAAGGCCAAGCTTAGTCTCTTAGCGGGGAAAATAGATCGGATGTATATGTGTGCAAAGGTGTTGTGGCTCACTAGGGGCCGCTGTGATCAATTAACCAAGGATGGACTCCCGCAGGGGTGCACAAGAAACATGTGTGGCACCCCGAAGAATAAGACTTGTGCATGTACAAAGATGTCCTTGTCACCATCAAAGTTCTACGGTCCCAGTCTTTTCATACACTAAGATAATGATGTGTCCATTATATGGTACCTAAGGGAGAGGCTATTATGATGAAAATCAATAGTAAATGTTAAAATTCCACCCCATGATTTAACATGTTTAGCAGTAAAGTCAGTAGCCATGCACTATTAATACAAAAGGGATGATATGTCTCACAAATCAAGAATGTCAAGAAAGGTATGTCATAAACCTGCATATCATTTATGATCTGATAGGATGACTAGGATGGTATAAAGATGAATGTTCCAGAGGGGATCGATGATTATCGTATGACACTCTTAATTCTTAACGATCTCATGCACGCCTCCTAGATGTACCACCATACCCACCTTGCAACTTTCCTTTTCTTGACTCAATTCCTGGCCAACTAAGAATCAACCTTTCTATTTCTATAAGAAAGGGTCCACAATTTCAATATGGGGGAACAATAGCAATGAAAGTAAGCGGAAACAAAATCTCTTCAACCCAGTGTTAGCCATTTGTAGAATCCAGCTGAAACAATTGTCATGGCTTCGTCAAGCAGACCACAAGGACAAAATATATCTACGATTTCCCAAGACCGCCAGGTACCAGATCCGTTGTTTCCTCGACATGTCAATTTCACAAGATCTTCGATGAGGCAAGTGTAAAATGTGTAGTTTTTCAATTATGATGTCCGAGACCTTGATCAATTCCCCACCCTTGTCTTTGACAATTATGCACGAATATTTTGCAGTGCAAATGGTAAGTCATTACTGCTCACACAAGAGTGGGCCAAACCCCTTTGTCAAGTCAACATCCTTTCTTTGGTTGATTTCCCTCACTTTGGGCATAGGGGGACGATGAATCTATGCGTTTGTTTTTTACTCACCCGCCTACGCGATGGACACTCGTTGTTGGAAGGGAAATATTTGGTTGATGAAGCATCAATCTGATGGGTCACAGGCTTACCCATGGATGGAGAGGAGCCGAAAAAAGCTTTAACTGATAAAGACACTACCCAACATGAAATCGATGGCACATACAATACACGTCGTGGAATGCGTAGGGTACTAATTTCGGAGATCATTGCCCGACTGGTTAGATTTTCTACTTAGTTGATAGCCTGTAAGATCATGCACACTTGTACAAAGGAGGAGTGTCCATTCGGGGTGGTTGTTGCAGCTGAACGCGGTGTACTAAATGTTCAGATGGCCTGAGGCTGGTATGTACCAAATGAGTTCATTGATGATTGTCTAAATGCCTAGGACTCTGGGAAAGACTTTTATTATAACTGCATACTACTACTCCTCACCATGATGCTCTGGAGGCCCTGTCAAGGTTTTGAATGGTTTGTTGGGAATGGAAATGCCTTTGATGCTCCTCGATTCCTTCGACTGCAGGAGAGCAGGGATCCTGCCACCCAAAAGTCCCATGATGAGATTTTTCAGAGTTGGTACATACAACCGATTCAAGAAATAGCTTCACAAGTGCACATCCTGTGCACCATAATGGACATGTATGTTGGTTACTTTCTATTTGAATGTAATTTTCATAACATGTTCATCCATCCCAATGATGATCTAGGGGTTGTGATGGCATTGTTATCATTATGCATCACTGAAGAGGACATCCAACAAGGCATCGTTGAATGGCCCATGCATCTCCAACCAGTCCCCGCTGAAGAAATGGACACTCTCGAAATACACACTAAGCGCAATCAGGATCACACGTGGGTTGAGGTTGTGTGGTTGTAGGTGCAATATATGGTCCCCCTAGAGGGGGATCCAAAAATGACACCTCATTCAAGCTCCCTCAAGACCCACGCCCTACACAACCGCAAACACATTCCACCCCAATAGGTGAGAAACGACAACAGACCAGTCCAATCGTTCGTAGTACCAACCCCTTAGTACAATAGGGTTTCGTCCTGATGGAACCAAGCATCGCAACGCTAATAAATCCACTCAAAAGATAATTGTTGCTCCAACAACAAATACATACTGAGTCTATTCGTAACGTCGACCATCTCTGTTGGCAACTCGGGGCCACAACAACACCCTTAGACACTCTATCGCGACCACTAGCCCCCGGGACCAGTTCTAGTACTCCTACACAGGTTCTTAGATTTGACCTATCAACACCACTTCTAGAGGATATCAATAGCGGTGGTATTTCATTGGCACCACTTCCAACTCTAATAGTACAAGATTGTGTTGCCACCTTACTTTTTGAATTGGGTGAGTGACACCAGCCACTGGGTCACACTCAAGCACAGTTACATCTCCAACACCAAGTGGATATTTCCATGCACAATCAAATGCATGAGCAATACAAAAAGGAGGTTTAGGATCACTAGACATTGCATCAGAATTATGAATAAGAAGTTGTGGCACATGCAACTACCCAAGCCCAATACATCGATAAAATTACAATGTTCACTGACCTCCTTGGGGTTGTGGACAACCTATATGCACAGATTCCAACTACGTCCACACGAGTGCACGAAATCCCCCTGGTTTTAAGCTCTGAGCTGTGAAGGCCCGCCTGCAAAATATGGATTCATAGCTTGCAACTCTTTGTCCACCACTCCACCAAACGAGTCCAACAAAAACTCAATTACAAAAAATGGATAAGTTAACTCAAGCAATTGTCCAAGATGTCCAACACAGAGTGGAGGCATTTTCAAGTGTGGTCGACTGCAACTTCACCTTATGGAATCATCTCCAAAGTCTGCCCGAGGTATCTACAATTGAAGATCGAGTTTGTGTAGCTGAGGTTGAGGTCGCACAACATAAAAGAAGCCTCGCCTCTTTACCTTTAGGAGAGCGCATCGCTACAATGATAACTATTGTAGCAAAGACAAGAGAGATCACTGTAGCATGAGCTGAGCAACAAAGTGTATTGAAGCTCATTACTTATGTGGTCGTTAAGGCCTTGATCTTGTTTACACAACTCTTAGACACACAGGTTGTTGGTGGCCTGTTAATTGAGAAAATCAATGCAACGGACTTGACAGTTCCTCATGTCACAACAATTGATGTTGATGTGACTGTTCAGGTTACCCAGGATCTTCAGGATCACCTCAATGAACCCCAGCCCCAGTTCAAGGAGTTCGTGCAGGAACTCATGAACACATTTTCATCCATTGTGATGGTCCTTCCATGAGGCAATTGGCTCGAGGATGATCCAAGTAATAGTGGTGGGGGCTTGATGGCACCTAACGTTTTAGGTTAATATCAAGTGCTCACACATATGAAATTGTGCGTGCTCATTTCAGTTTTGCGCGTGCCCAAGCATATGCATGAGGAATGACAAGAAGTGCATGTCATATCAAGATTTTAAGAAGTCTTGTTAATGTGCGCCAAGTCCAGTTATGCCAATGCACGCTGGTTCAAGTTTTGGTACATGCGCTAGAAATCAAGAAGACACACACCAACATCAAGAAATGAATCTTCAAGAAATCTCCCTGAATGATTACTGCCGGCAACCTAAGGGAACGTGGAACAAACAAAAGATGAGTTGGCAAGGTATTTAATATTGCTCTGATTCCATAAAAGCTACATGGAATGCAGGTATGGGACAAAAATGTGCAAGACTATAAGTCAGTAGAGTGAGTGGAGTATAGTTGAGAGAGACAGAGCTCCAGAGCCGAGAAGGATATAAAAGGAAGCAAGGATGACAAAGAAAATGTTGTTGATTCATTGAGTTATTGTTGGTTGTTCATTGTTCCAGAGCTCGCTATGAGCCTCTATAGTATTGTAATGTCTCTGGTTTAAATTCTAAGTCTATCATATGTCAAAGGTTTGAAAGGATGTGCATGGCGCAATGTATTGTAAATCTGGGGAATTATCTAAGGGAATATGAACCTATATTGTTGTTGATATGTGATTTGCTTAATGTATGCATGTAACTAATGGAATGATGATGTTAATAAAGCTGCATCTATTATGAACCTATGATGTGTCAATTATGTGTATGAATGAATGTGTTACTTCCATTGTGTTTTGTTATCAGCTAAGTAGCTTGCAATGCATTGAATAAATGTCAACCTGGATGGATCTCTACATGTTTATCCCTTCATCTCCGACACAAGATCAAATGGTCTATGTGATCCTCATAGCATCTCAAGTGAGACCTTCTCCAACCTTGGCTGAGGATTGATATGTCGATGCTTTGGCGTTTTTGTTGGTCAACTCTGGATGGACCTTGGGTCTTAACCCCCCAACATTAAGAAGGCCATGCGTAAGCGTGAAACAACCCAACAAGGGGAGCCTATTTCCTCCACTTCCATAGGATCATGTTGTTGTCCCCCTATGTCTTCACCCCTAAGGTCTAATTGCTTCAAATTTACCGAACCCTAGTTGTTTGAGGCGAGAGAAGGGGACTTAATACATTGTGTGAGGATAATGTTGCACAATTGTTCGCATTCCACTTCCAAATGATCAATTCTCTGCTACTGAAGGTGAAGAAGTTTCATGATGTTGGCTGCATTTTTTAAATTTGCTTGTTCCATCTCATATATTTTAGTTGAGATGCTCTACAGAGCATTGTTGTTAGCCTAGTTGAATTCCTCATGTCTATAGAGGATTTTTTAATTTTCCTTCCAATCCAGATTCTCCATTTTTCCAACCAAGAAACCGCACACAGAACCTCTAAAAATAACCCAAGTCTTTCGAAAAATATTGAGACAAAGTTGTAAATAGGAGGTTCAAAACAGATAAACCCATAATATCTAATGTCGATTTTTGTTTTAATAAAAACTAACAGAGATAAAATGTTGTAATCCTCAAATGAAGCAGAAACTTGAAAGGCAACACATAAAACTAGGGATTTCCTGCTGGAATCGAGAGAAAATACTAGCATGGAGGACACAACGCCTCAAAAAATGCCACCCATGAAAACTCGCGATTGCACCCAAAGCCTTGACGTAAAGAATCTTGAGCTAACTCCTTAACCGATGAGCCAAACCAAAAACCTCTATGTGAGTTCATCCTCCCCAACGTCATCCCACATTTTGAAGTAAGTTCACACACTTGGTATTGAATACCTGCAACCCCACTATCACAGACCATATGTGTGAGTTGCTCCAACAAGCCACCTTCGATCCTTTACATGTCTTATTGCGACTGATCATTAATGTGATGCGATGGCTCATTTGCATAGAAATCACTAAGGTATGGGGGACAACCTAATTACCCCATTTTTTAACAAGGTTCCTAGACTAAGGGAGGTGGCCACCTTAGCCCAATGGCCCGCCAGGTCATTTAGCTCTCATTTAATATGAAAGAAGGAAATACAATAAAACCACAAGACTATACTTTTGATCCTTCGAATGAGAGAGCTCAAATAATTTCTTCCCATCACTTGATTGACCATGGCTCTAATTATCATCATCAAGCCTCCAAAAACCATAATTTGTTTTAAACCTTCTTCTTTTGCAATGCACAGTCCCATCCTTAACAAATAGGCCTTGACAAGGTTGTTTGTTAGATTTCCTAGCCCCTAAGCATAGAAAGCCAATCTATTACCTCCGAGATCATAAAGACTACTCGGTCGATCTGCACAAGTAGCACCTTCATAATCCCCTTCCTTCAATTAGTGGAAAAAGTGACAAACTTCCCTAAAGCCACCATTTAGAAAGGCATGATTATAAAGGAATAAAAACATCCTATAAAGGAAGAAAGTAAGCCCCATATTTCTTCCCCTCAAGACCTTGCCATTGGTGGTCCTACCACTCATTACTAGTTAGTCTCCCAAGAAAAAATGCTAATGACAGGTGCGATGACTCAAACGTGGACCCAAAACCTCTTCACCACACCTGTCACCCCTTAATTATATCTATATTTGACTAACATATATTATTATTATTATTTGTTATAAATATTATATTTATTTTAGATTGGCATGTAAGCATTACCTACATATACAACAACATCTCCATCATACTAAGTTGTAAATTATCTTACTACTTTTGATGCAATAATTTTGAGGAAAAATACAAATATATTTTATTAATACTAAAAAAATAGTCATATACATTCAAATCCAACCATACAATCATACAATCAAGCCATTTCTCATTTTATAATTATCTCCATGATAAAAATATTAGTTAAAAATTTTAAAATCAAGGTTTTAAAAATAAATTTATGTATTTATATTTCCATTAATATTATTAATTATAAATGCTATGAACCCCTATTCGTATTTATAGCTCCTTCATGTCTTTATCATTATTGTCCTTATTATTATTAGATAAAACAATAGAACCTCTAAATTTCGGAGAAGATAATCCATCACATTCTTTTAAGGAACAATTTTACATGATGTTGAATCGTATGTAGCGTTCATAAAAAAACTATGGTTTTAGATATTCTCAACTTTGCAAAAAATATAGCAAAGTGCACTATACAGATCTGATAAAATTTGTAATATGGATTTATTTATAATAAAATTTAAAAGTGCAGATTTGATAAAATTTGTAATTTGGATTTTTTTACAATAAAGTTTAAAATAATTTTTTAAATATGAATTTGATATAAAAATTGTAATTCTTTTTTATTAAAAAAAAAACTTACAACCATTTATGGAGAATTTTTAGCCAAAAGTTTTAATAAATAATATTTTGATGGATTTTTTTTAAAATTTGGGTTATAAGAAAGATAGAATCCATTTTTTTTTCACATGAAAAATTACACATATATATTATATATAAATAGTCGCTTGACAAATACAAATTTACAATGCCGGTACCATCAGTTCACAAAGACAACATTCTGCAAGATTCGTTAGTCCTTGAGTGCCTATGGGGGATCATTCGATGTCATCAACACCATAACAACATAACATCAGGTGTTGCTTAAGCATATATAAATAAAGTAAATTGATATATCCATACAACTGCCCAAACCGAACACCAACTAAAAAACTGAAAATCAAATCTCGAATATTGTAGGAAATCCATCAGTAAAGTGTGATGTACCAAGGTGGTCCTTCTTGTCCATCCTCCATCTGAAAATATTTTAGACTTCCTTCCTGTAGTTCCAGATCTTGTTTGGAAAGCTCGTCTACCTCCCGATTGAATTCTCTATATGAATGTTGATAATCTATTACCGAGAATTTTGGATTGAGTAATCCACTCTTTCCAAAAGGTCAAACTCAAAACCCGAATATCATTTAATCCATTCAGTCAGTCTATCACAATATTTGAATTGCCAATAACATGTAGGTCATATATGTGTAGATGAATAGCCAAAGTAAGCAGTGCCCACACTCCTAAAAATCATGCTCCGATATTTGAGCCTAGACCACAATTCAACAACCACTTGTATTTTGTTTGGTTATCAACCCTGATAACTCCCCCTACTCCGTTGATCTGCCCATTTTTTTAAGCTGCCCCGTCAAACCAACCTACTCCACTTTGTGTACGAATCAAATTCCTATGCATATTTTTACTCTAATGAGATAAAATATGGAAATATTGTTGAAAAATGTGTCGTTCAAAATGTCTTCTTCAAATTCTCATTTTAGAGATGAAACCAAGTTCTTATTTTAGAAATGAATTTAATTTTTAATGGATGTGGATAAGAAATTAATTTGTTCTTAGTAATTTCGATAATTAATTAATTTTTATTGCATTTTAATTTTGACTTACCTTTGCATGAGTTGGGTGGCTCTAGGTGAGAGAATCTCAAATCTAGAGCACACATGCATGTTGGTGTTAGTGAAAGTTTTAATGCTTAATCAATGAAGGATGACAACTCATTATGAAGAGATCATGTGTTAAGAATATGATCTTAACACTAAAACACAACAATCTAACATCCTCTTTTACGTCCCATTTTATGCAAACTGGAAAATGGGATACAAGATAAGCCTCTAACCCTTTTTTATTTGCAGCCTTGTGTACCCACTTTTCCATTTTTCGTCTAATTTACATCTTATTTGTGTCCTTGTGCATACACTTTTGCATCATTTTATTTCCATTTTTCGTCTAATTTACATCTTATTTGTGTCCTTGTGCATACACTTTTGCATCATTTTATTATTATATATAGTTAGCACTTCATTTGCATCCACTTGTGCATCTTTGTGCATTCATTTTTGTGTTTTTTTATGGTTTTTTTCATCAAGTTAGAGTCTTTCTTAAGTCAACTTTGCATCTTATTGTGTCCATTGTTGCATCCTGTTATTGTTGGGTAGGTGTTATATTCTTTACATGTGTGTGGGGGGTGCGTCGGATTTGATGAATATGTCCGACGATCCCTTCCCCTTCGCTCTTTGTGTCATGTGCGGTTTTTGTTATCTTAGCATTTTTCGCTATTTTTAGCGGTTTTCTAAATTAATCTCAGATTAAGGGATCATGGTCTTGGTAGCTGCAAAATACCTAAAATATTGTGCATATATTGTATTGCAAATGGTGAAATAAATACAATGAAGAGTTGAGAAGTGAAGCACCAAGAAATGTTGGTTTTCTCTCGATTAAGGGTTTCCAGCGTAAATCTTTGTGTACTATGTGTATGAGTCATTGATTAATTTCCGTTTTACTTAAGAATCTATATGCATTGCTTTACTTCACAGCTTTAAAACTTACATCTGGTATCGAAGCACACTTTTGGCTTCAGGGGGACACATTTGTTGTTGAATATTTGGCTCGGTCTTGATAGATCAAGTTTATCTTGGGTTTGTGATAAACCTAGGTTCAGTGTGATCTTTGCAATGGTGATTCTTGTGTTGAAAGATAATGGCAAGTAGTTCTAGAATCGAGATTGAGAAGTTCAACGGTAAAATATTTGAGCTATGGAAGATCAAGATGGAGGACCTTCTTTTAGACAAAGAACAATGGATCGTTGTAGATCCCGGTACATGACCTAGTGGTACACAACCTACTAGTACACAAACTATTAGTACACAAACTACTAGTGGTACACAAACTACTAGTACTCAATCTATTGGTATGTTGAAAGAAGATTGGGCTAAGCTAGATAGAAGAGCAAGGAGTACGATTCGACTCTGCCTGATCGATTCAATATTAATGAATGTGTCGGGAGAATATACAACCAAGGAACTATGGGAAAAATTGGGGAATTTGTATGAGTCAAAGTCCCTGGTAAACAAGTTGTTTCTTTGAAAGAAGTTGTATCATATTAGGATGGAAGATGGAGATTATGTGATAAAGCATTTAAATGCCTTCAATACTCTGGTAAGTCAACTTGGTTATGTTAGTATTACGCTTGCAGAAGAAGATACGTGTATTACTTTGTTATGTTCTTTGCTAGACTCCTAGGATAATTTGGTTGTAGCAGTTGGCGGTACCACTCAATCTGCATTGAAGTATGAGGATGTAGTTTCATCCTTGTTATCGAAAGAGATGAGGCAAAAAAACATGGATAGTCATAACACATATGATTTATTTGTAAGATGTCGTTCCAAATATAGGGATACAAATAAGTCTTCGGGTGGGGGGAATCTAAATCCCCAGAAAAATCTTTGAGGAAATGTTGGAAATGTGGTAAAGTTAGGCATTATAAGAAATATTGTAGGTCTAATAAAGTTGATAAAGCAAAGGGATCTGATGATGCCTCTTCCAAATAGGCGAAAACATCCACATAAGAAGGAGGTGTTGTTTACCTAGCATTTACAGGTATACATGTAGATAGTGATGTGTGGTTAATTGACTCAGGTGCATCATTTCATATGACTCCTCACAAGGAGTGGTTCAATGAATATGAAAATTATGATGGTGGTGGTGTGTTCCCAAGAGATGACTCGATAACCAAAATCATGTCATGGGACATGGTAGGGTTAAGTTGTTGCTACAAGATAGAAGGATTATAACTCTCCTTGGATTTCTGCACATTCCAGATCTAGCCAGGAGCCTAATATTTGTAAGTAAGTTGGATGATGTAGGTGTGTATACTTTATTGGGAAAGGGCACTTCCAAGATGGTCAGAGAAGCAATGGTGTTGACGAGGGGAGTTCGATGTAGAACTATGTACAAGTTGTTGGGAAGCACTTATACTGGTGGGTGTAATAGTTTTGTTGTCCCTGAGCAGAGAAATAAAGAAGACAAGATCCAGACTATCTTTGGAAAGAATACCATGCTATGGCATCAAAGATTGCGACATATTGGAGAAAAGGGACTTCAAACACTACACGGTAAAGGTATGGTTGAAGGTGTGTCTAATTGCACCATGGATTTTGATTTCTGTGAACATTGAATATATGGTAAACACAACCGAGTAAGATTCCCATCTCGTGCTATAAGAGCAAAGGGGATATTAGAGTTGATACACATTGATGTGTTTGGACCTGTGTCTATTCCATCACTAGGTAAATCTATGTATTATGTTTCATTCATAGATGATTTCTCAAGGAACATGTGGATTTATTTTCTTAGGAAGAAATTTGAGGTATTTGATAAATTTAAAGAGTTTAAGGTTCTAGTAGAAAATCAGACAGAGAAGAAAATAAAGGTGTCGAGGACAGATAATGGTGGAAATTTTTGTGGGAATGAATTTGAAAAGTTCTGTAAGAAGTGCAGTATAGAAAGGAAGAGGACTACTCCATACACACCTCAATAGAATGAGGTTGCAAAAAGGATGAACGAGACATTTATGGAAAAAACAAGGAGCATGCTCAGTGGCACCAATTTAGGACATGAATTATGGGTAGAGGCAGTGGGTACTACATGTTACCTGGTAAATAGATCACCCTCGTCAGCGTTGGTGGACAAAACTCTACATGAGGTATGGACTGGTAGGAAACCCTCTCTTGAACATCTCAGAGTGTTTGGTTGTGATGCTTATGTACATGTTCCAAAGGAAAATAGGAGTAAGTTGGATAATAAAGCCGAAAAATGTATATGTATTGGTTATAAAGATGGTATGAAATTTCATAAACTCTAGAACCCATAAAATAAGAAGATTGTTTACAGCCGGATGTTGTTTTTAGAGAGGTTAAAGATGTTCCCAAACAATAATTCCTACCAAGGTAAGAAGAACTTGAGAAAATAGAGTTTGAGTTGGATGATGCAAAATCTGAATCAACGGAAGAACACGAATAGGAAAAAGAAGAACATCATATTCCAGTATCGAGGAGATCAATGAGTGAAAGAAGGCAACCAGAAAGGTATAGTCCACCTGATTTTCGTGCTAATTTTTCTTTGTCTATTATTGATGATGATCACAAAATTGTCAGGGAAGCAATGAATTTAGAGGATAATAAACTCTGGAAGAAGGCCATGGTTGAAGAGATGGATTCCTTGGATAAGAATGAGGCATGGGATCTAGTTTAGTTTCCAACTGGAAGAAAGGCCATTGGCAAAAAATGTGTGTTTAAGAAGAAGTTGAATGCAGAAGGCAAAGTGGAGAAATACAAAGCTCGATTAGTAGCAAAAGGTTATTCCCAGGTAGAGGGAATTGACTTTGGTGAAATTTTTTCTCATGTTGCCAAGTTAACTTCTATTATATTTCTTTTAGTTGTTGTTGTTTCTTTTAATTTTGAAGTAGAACAGATGGATGTGAAGACTTCAATCCTACATGAGGATCTGGATGAAGAAATCTACATGAAGTAGCCAAAAGGATTTTCAGTGAAGAGAAAGAAAGAATTGGTATGTAAGCTAAATAAGTCACTACATGGTTTGAAGCAATCACCTTGGATGTGGTACCAAAAGTTTGACACATACATCCTTGGACTGGGATTTGTGAGAAGCAGGGTTGATCATTGTGTATATTCCAAGCAGGTTGGTAATCACTTCAATTATGTAGTGTTGTATGTCGATGAAATGTTGATGGTAGGAAACAACATGGATGTAATCAAGGAGGTGAAGTCACAACTATCCTCCAAATTTCACATGAAGGATCTCGAGGATGCTAACTTCATTATGGGAATGGAGATTAAAAGAGATCATGCAAACAAGAAATTATGGTTGAATCAAAGAAAATATGTTGAGATGATATTGCAAAAGTTTAATATGTAGAAAAGTAAATCAGTTAAGGTTCCTATTCTTGTAGGTGTAAATTTATCTACAGATCAATGTCCCAAGACACATGAAGAGGAAGAGGAAATGTCCCATGTTCCATATGCTAGTGTAGTTAGTAATTTGATGTATACAATGCTTTGTACGAGACCGAACATTGCACATGCAATAGGAGTTTTGAGTAGGTATATGTCAAAACCAGGGAAGGAGCATTAGACAACAATAAAGAGGGGTTTCAGGTATTTGCGCGACACTTCTAGCTATGGATTGTGATACCAAGGAAGACTAGGATTGGACAGAGTGTTGGACATACAAGGGTTTGTTGATGTAGACTAGGCTAGAGATATGGATCGTAGAATATCTACAAGTGGGCATGTCTTTAACCTATTTGGAGGAGAAATCAATTAAATTAGCAAAAGACAGGTTGTAGTCGCACTCTCAACTACATAAGTTAAATACATGCAAGCCACTCATGCATGCAAGGAAGAAATTTGGTTACAGATATTGTGTTTAGGTATTGGGTTGGTACAACAAGCAGTAAGGTTAGATTGTGACATTCAGAGTGCAATCTTCATGACAAAGAACCCAACTTATCATTCAAAGACAAATCATATTGATGTTCAATATCACTTTCTGAGAGACATGATTGAAGACAAGAAGGTGTTGTTGGAGAAGGTTGACACTTTGAAGAATGTTGCAGATTCATTGACAAAGTCAGTGAGCTCTGAGAAGTTCTCTTGGTGTAGAGAAACAATGAGCATTGTTGCCCTAGATTGTTGAGTATGTAATCTTGTGACCCCATATATATGCAAAGAAAACAACAAATGGGAGAATGTTGGATAGGTGTTATATTCTTTACATGTGTGTATGTGTCGGGGGGCGGGG
>ML776970.1:120523-140569 GCA_009831015.1 Picea engelmannii | reverse complement strand
AGGATGTTGGTTTCAGAATGTATTCCTCTCTCATGGGTAACTTTGATTTTGTGGCACCAATCCACCAAATTGATGCCATTTCCAGTAAGTCTTCATAATCGATGAGGTCCGTTCCTTTCCATACTTTGTATTTCAATGACCCTTGGACCCTACCTTCCCCAACTATGTCGTGCGAAGGTTAGATGCACATTGAGATGGAAATGCCACTGTCAGTGACAGAGGTTGCGTATCAAACTATTCTTAACACTATTGTTGACCCAAATCCTTTCTCCTCACAGACGTACACAGATGATCCCGTTCTAGAGCCCATATGGGCTACCCAATCGTCTTGTTCGCATGATTTCCTTGATGATACTTTACCTTCAGATGAAGCCATCTTAGAGGCCATGTATGGTCCCGATAGGCCTTGGGACGATATGCATCATCGCTCCTATTTCCTCCCAGAACTTGTTAGGATCGAACAAGACAACTTTAGATCTACCTTGAGTGATATGGTTGGTCACGTTGTGGATCCGCTGGATACACATGGTATTTATGTTGAAGGAGACATGGCGAATATTTCTCCGATTGCCACGATTAATATCTCTTGAATTCTTGGCAAAATTGAGAACGTATATATCGATGCAGATTGTTCGCCTGAAGAAATTTAGATCTACACTAATCTCTTCAAATAATTTGACGTATTCACTTGGTCATATGAAGAGATGCCAGGGATCGACCCCAGCATTGTCGAACATGAGATCAAGACTTATCCAGATGATAGACCTATTTGACAACATCGTAGAGCTATTAATCCTAAGAAGGCCCCTTCTATTAAGGCAGAGGTAGAGAATCTACTTAATGGTAGTTTCATCTACTTGGTTCCCTTGACCGAATGGGTGTCCAACCCCATTCCCGTGAATAAGAAACAAGGAACCATCCACGTATGTATGGATTTTCGAGACCTAAAGAAGGCTTGTCCTAAGGACAACTTCTCAACTCTTTTCATCTACCAGATTATTGATGAGTGTGTGGGAAGCAAAGTTTTTTCTTTTATGGATGGATTTTCAAGATACAATCAAATTCAAATCAAACTCGAGGATCAACACAAGACAATGTTTATTTGTCCTTGGGGCACTTTTGCATACCGGAAAATGCCTTTCGGCCTTAAAAACGTCAGAGAAACCTTCCAACATGCCATGACCTTTGCTTTTCACAATCTCAAACATATTTTCGAAGCTTACCTCAACGATATCGCTGCTCACTCTCGCAAGAGAGTAGATCACTCCAGTCACCGTCGATTAATATTTGAGATATGTCGTTGCTATCGCATCCATTTGAACCCTCACAAGTGCATATTCTACATTAGGTCTGGCCATCTCTTAGGATTCTTAGTCTCTGAACATGGGATCATGGTGGATCCTATGAAGGTTGAGGCAATACTTCAATTGCCTCCCCCACACAACATGCAACAACTTTAGGGTTTACAGGGGAAGGATAACTTATTATGTCGGTTCATAATGAACTATGCCAATTTAACTAAGGGTTTCATGCATCTTTTGAAGAAGGAGACTTTGTTTATATGGAATGGGAAAGCCTAGGAATCCTTTGATTCTCTTAAGAAAGCCTTGGTATCAATGCCTCTGCTGAAGCCTCTAGACTAGAGTAGAGACTATTTTCTTTATATCACCGCATCTGAAGGGATGGTTAGTATGGTTCTGGTTCTGGAGGACGATGAGATCATGAGCACATTGTCTACTATCTCAGTGGAAACTAAGTTGGTCCTAAACTTAAATACTCTTACGTAGAAAAACTAGCCTTGGCCGCCATACATGCAGTTTAAAGATTACGACATTATATATTACTTTGCAAAACTATCGTAGTTGCAGATATCAATCCATTTCAATACGTCCTTACTAGGCGTATCATAGGGGGAAAATACAATAAGTGGATTTTTATTTTGCAATAATTTGATCTTGATTTTGCTTCGGAAAAGTCTAATAAATCGCTAGTTTTTGCCGAGTTGATATCAGACTTCCCTCGAATAGATGAGGAAATTATTCATGAGGATTCTCTCATAGATGAAAATATCTTCCTTATCTCATCTTCGAACCCCTAGTATGGAGACATTCTAATTTATCTTCAAACCTTGAAGATATCCTAGCATATGTCGAGAGACGATCGATGACGTATATGTCATCAAGCAAAAAAATACCTTTTATCATCGACGAAACTTTGTATCGTTGAGGAGTAGATAATATTTTGCATCATTTATTGACTCACAAGGAAGCTGAGTTGGTTCTCAATGGTTGTCATAGTGGGGCTTGTGGTGGTCATCTATCTGGGCTTGCGACAACCCAATTTTTTTTGCAAGGCGGTTATTTTTGGCCATCAATTTTTAAAGATTGTGTTGATGTGGTTAAGAAGTGGCACCCTTTCCAGGTAAAATGTGCTCGCATTTATCCCCTCTTCACCCAATCATCATCATCGGTCCCTTCACCAAGTGGAGGGTGGATTTTATGGACTATAACCCAGCTTCCGCTGGGGGGCATCAACATATTATTGTGGCCATGGATTACTTCACTAAATGGGAAGAGACCATGCCTACCATTAAATCCGATGGTAAGATGGAAACATTCTTCGTATTCAACCAAATTATAGCCCAGTTCAGAATTCCAAAGGAGATTGTCACTGATCATGGTAGTCACTGTCATAATGAAATGAAGAAGGAGTTAGCATCAAAACTGGGGTTTAAGCATGCTCATTCTTCCCCTTATTATCCCCAAGAAAATGGACAAGTAGAGGCGGTGAATAAATCTCTCAAGACCATCTTGCAAAAAAACTGTCAGCCAAAGTAAATCTGACTGACATCTAACGCTTTACCCTGGGCTTTGGGAAAAATTAACCTCGGTAAATACTTCCAACAATTTTTCTTCTTTTCAGTTAGTACATGGCATGGGGTTGATCCTTTCGATTGAATGCGAAGTCCCTTCCCTCAAACTGGAAATTGAGCTCCTACTTGACACATCCAATCTTGTAGAATGCCTTGTGCACCTAGAGTGTCTAGATGAGAAATGTTGATATGCCTCTATGACCATTGAAGTGAATAAACGATGTGTTAAGGTTCAATATGATAGGTCTGTCTGTCCTTGACAGTATGTTGAGAGTGACTTGGTTCTCATGTATGACCAAGCCAAACAACTATTAGGGGAAGGAAATTTTAGCCCCATGTGGCACAGTCCTTATATCATGCGACGTGTTATAGAGAAAGGAGCCTATGAATTGGAATATTGTGAAGGGAATATGCTGGATGAGACTAGAAATGGGATCTACCTTAAAAGATATTACGCTTGAGCCATCAAGCTTGGGCATGACTCTTTGTATACTAGTTTATCTTAGTGTATATACATATTTTCCTTTGCGTCATCAGATTGCTTATCAAGTTTTCCCATGGTTGGCAGATGTCAATGGAGTCTTCAATTTACTTAGGATTCACAAACGGTACCAATCATCATACATGAAACATGGCTTCCGCCACTTGGGTCATTTACTCACCCGAGGGAAAACTGGTGTCTTTAGGTGGCATCCGTCTGGAGCCATTAATGAATAATGTGGCTGAGTATAGCGTTGTTATAGAAATATTACGCGATTCTATTTCACATGGTGTTCGGTCTTTAGAGGTTCTTCTAGACTCCCAGTTAGTCATATGTCAGTTAAACGACAAAGACCGTGTGTGAGACCCTACTCTACTCCGACGATTCCTACAGGTATGACTTTTGGAACGACACTTTGTTTTTCTTACTTATAATCACATACCTATAAGTTCTAATAATTTATCTGATGCATATGCTAATTATGTTTTAGATTGGCATTTTTCACATAACTAAAGTAAAGGAAACACATTCATGCATGTACACATTGTAACATATATAAGTAAGACGAATTCTTTTTTTATATTCCATCTTTTCAAAAAATATGGTGTCATAGTATAAAATGGGGCTCACACCCTCAAAATACATATATGGCCGGTATATATATGACCATGACACCTTTTCCTGTGGCACTGGATGTGTATCATGATAGCACACTACGACGTTTGCGAGACACTGGAAGAGTCCCACCCACGCATGGGGCACACCCACCAACTGCCATTGCATAGTCTCTGAAAGATCCTCCACTTGAACCATAGGAATCTTGTGCATCAATCGAGATAGGTTCCCTGAACATTTTGCAACAGTCTCTCCGCATCTCCTCCTGCAGGCTCATCTCCCTTGCTCCTCTGCCGATGTCATGGGAATCCATCTGGTCGTCGTAGACCTACATCTGTGTAACAAAGTAATTGTTAATACTTGATACCATACACATATATTTGCATTTTTTATTCTTTTTGAAATAACACAAAAAATGAAATATATAAAAATATTTCTTACCAATATCACCGTAGGCGAAACTTGGTGGAAAAAGAATATCTGGATCCCCTCTGTAGCTAATCCCAGAATAAGAGTAGTCGTCAATGGTTATGACCTGTCAACGCCACCAGAAAAATAACTCATCATTGTAGGGGGTTGGCACCCTACCAACTCCTAACTGCCTCATCAAATCTGTCCACCATGACATGGATGGATCACGAGGTCCATGTGGAATAATATCTACTATAGGGCTCAAGCCTGGAATCTTCTCAAATAAAAAACTACACATAATAGATGCAAATCCTAAGTTTCTCTTTCTTCCATGTTTGCAATCCGTCAACTGGCTCTTCATGTTAGCCAAAAGTGAGGTATACCAGTCATAAACAGTGGGTCGTAAACACTCCATCGCATAGAACATGAGTGGCCTTGAGGCCTGGTGCAATGAGACCGACCTCGAGATCCCCGTAAGAGAAAGTAAGCTCAGGTTCTCGATCGCCCTGATTGGGAGTTGGATCCCTACTTTATTTGTGCCTGCAACATAGTGGGTGGAAATGTACTCCTCCATGGTCATACCAGCCCCATCCCCACACACCTTGAGATTCACTACCTCGCCCCGATGAGACAATCCTGTGATAAAATATATGTCATCTACTTGAATCCTTAATGGTTTCCCATCAATATTGAAGGTCTCTGTCTCCAGATCCCAATAGTTTACGAGCTTCTGAAGTAACCTCACTTGAGCCCTCATTCCTTTGAGAGCCCCAAATTTATAAAGGCCACATTTTTTTTAAAGCTAGTTGGGCCCTTGCATCCCTTTCCATTGCTTCATCTACCTCTTCATGCTCCCTCTCCCTCCATTCAATCCCCATCCTACCAAAGGAAAGTCATTTTTGAGTTAAATTTTGTCAAAAAAGTTGTTTACAGACTTGTACGCAGGATAACTTGCTAATAGTCGCGTATACGGTCGCATATACGCGGGCATGCTTTTCTTTTCCTGCGTACATGGAGGTATGTACACGACCCAATGAACTATCACTTGCATACACCCTAGTTTACATGTTGCATCCTCTAAAACTCAAAAAATGAGGACTAAATTTGAATTTTAAACCACTAAAAATGAATATGAGGGGAAGGGCACTTACTTGGTCCATATGTTTGTTAATTCTGTTGATCGTAGCTCCCACAATCGACAATTGAAGATCGCTGGAAAAATGGCCTAAGATGCACTATGTGGGTGAAAAAACTCAAATGGTATGGTAAAATGGTCTATTTTTACTATTAGTAGAATTTTTTTACCCACTTCATATAATTAGGGCTGATTTTTTGACCTTATAGACTGATAGTACAGTGGAAAGAGTTGGTTTTGGTGGTTTTGTCTAATATTTTATTTTGCGGTTTCTAGTGTCATACCGCTCGTTCATGCCTTCGGTAGGTATTTTTTTTCACTAACATATAGGATAGGTTGTCACTCCATTTTGCATTCTTGCATTGTCCTATGACTGTGATCTGTATGCCTTAGGAACAAACCCATTTATTAGCGACACAAAACTTTCTTGTTTCTACTAGAAGTGTTGCTATTAAGGGGTAGAGGCTTACCTAACATGGGTACCCTAGTTAGAACCTTTGTGCCATTTGGTGCCCATGTAAAAGTTATTCCGTAGGACCGAGAGTTCCTTATAGTTATGATATGACTTTGTGTTTGAACCTCATATTCTTACTCACAAGAATTCTGAACTTCACCTATGGGAATCCCCCCCGAGTCTTGGTTAAGATATTTTTCGACTCTCTAAAAAGTGAAAATATTTCCTAGTGAACTTGTCTCTTTCACGCTTGTTAAAATGGATTTGAAAAGATGTTTAGTTGGTGTAAGTTTAACCCTTTTCCAGATCAAGTAGACTACTTATGAAAAATGAATACTCTACTCAACATTGGCTAGAAGAGTTCTTCTGGGTATTATTTTATAATTTTTCGGGCCTAGGGGACTAGATCTATGAAAAAGGACATTCTTTGGAGTTAAGTTATAACCGCATTCCATCCTCCTACTTGCAGTATTGAGCCTATTGTCGGTTCCTGATTTCTCATTATAAGCCTCTTACCTCTACAATTTGCATCACTAGCCAAGCATAGCCTCGTGTATATCCTTTGCAGCTTGACACCTTGTAACCTAAGAGGAAACATTCCCCCGAGTGTCCATGCCCCGCATGCACTTCCTTGCATTGAGCATAGGTATGTTCCACTATTTGAAGCTAGTTTCTTATTCACGAACCTCATTTCCTCTCTTGTATCATAGCATTACTTTGCCTATGAAAAAACCAAAAAGATGGATAGGAAAATAATATTATCTCATATCGACACCAATAGTGTCTCCTTTGAACATAACACAAACTTTTGAGTCCATTGTCGTCCAAAGTTTGGGTTTATCATGGCCTTAGGAAGTTGAGCTCGTTACTTAGAGTTTACTCCTCTGAATGGTTATTCTTCCAGTCCATATGGAGAGTTTGTTGATGCCTCTTGCATCACGAAGTTTTATCATCAAGTCTATGCTGACTGAGTTATTCATATGTCTCATGCTTTTGTTCAAAGGAAGTCTATAAGCTTGTGTTGATCATTTCTCATAACTCTTGACTTTGCATGTCGGCCATACCCTCAACATGTCTCAGAGTCACATGAAGTTGTAGTCCTACCACACACCGTGGTCCTACGTTCATCTTGGGTAGGTAACCTTGAACCCAAGAGTCGACATCTCCTCATTGGTCAGTGACTGGGGGGTTTCCCTTGTGTTTGATGGCAATAAATCTATTCACACATTGGGATTAGTGTAGTGTCTTGGATGCCATTAGACTTATTAGTGGTTTCCTCGCCTTTGTTAGCAGTCTTCCTTGTTGGCTACTATTCAAAGGGTCTTTTTCATGCACTCCTTGCATATGGTGCATGCGAAATATGCACATGGACATTTGTTCGTGAACATCATATTCATCCAAGATCCTTCTAACCATAAAGATATTGCTTTGTACCTCATGCTGAATGATGAGAGATGCCCTAATTCTCTCCTTTCAGTGGGTCTCCTTGCATCGGCTTCAGCTCATCTATTTTGGAAATGATACCTAGAGTCATATGAGTACTTAGAGGCTTGTAGTCATCAGTGGCAAGTTCTCCCACCATCAAAAGTTGGGAATACATCAATGTCTCATGATCGATGGATTCTTCAAGTGTTCGACCTCAACACCCTTATTCATACTTGTAAGAATGTACTCAGTGCCTTGATACCTACTTTCATTATCGATAGGTTGTCTCACATTTGTTAATGATATACCTTAATGACCAGTAATCAAATGAACTCTCATTGTGTTCGACATCAACTCCTCTATTCACATGATGTAGACTTGCACCTTCAGTGGATAGTGTAGAATACATTCAAGTTACAATAGCAACATTCCTATTATGTTTCTTTCTTTCATTGGACTGATACCTATATGACTTTAGTGATCATAGGAGATCAGATTGTACCCCATTTTATATAGATATCTTCAGATTGATTTTGAGATTGGATTCCATTGGGCCTTGTTCATGACTATAACAACCTATGGCATGTGTCTATTTTGTATTGCCTAATTCATGGCCATGGACAACTATTTAGTATATTCCCACATGGATCTGCAATGTAATTCAGATTGGAAACCATGTGTACAAAGTCATTATGGATTGTAATATTCTCATGAGTAACTAGCACTTCCAACTGAGTCTCCATTACTCCACTTTTGGGAATTATAATGTATTTAAACCATTGCAGATACTCCTCTGACCTCACTCATTAGGGGGCATCTGTTTAGCAATTTTTTCCTCACCCGATGAAACTTGCTTGGATGACCTTTCTATGTCCCTATGCAAACTTGAAGTCCCCTATTTTACCTTCTAGATATAAAAAAACACATTTTTCCACATATATGTGCCCTACCAGTTAAAGAACAAGCGTATACGTAGTTTGCTCCACTACAACCCACGTACATCAGGTTTCGTGCTCAAAATTAAAAATTATTTCGGGTTTCCATGTCACATCATGAGATCCATGATCCTTGAGCTTCCATATACTGGAAACACTCCAACTCGGCCCTTCAGTTCCATTTGAAGGCTATAAATTGAGCCATATCCAAGCCTTGAAAAAGGAGAGAATTCAAATTTTCAGAGCAAATATACTCTGGAGAAATTTCACTTCATATTGAGTCTGCATCCCCTTATCTTTGAAAGTATGAACTCATTGTTCATCCCCCAAGATCTTCATACTTTGTGATGGAGAACATCATTGTCTCCTTTATATGAGCTTGCCTTTGGTGGATGATTGAAGTGGTGGAGGCCCAACTAGAGGGACTTAGTTTCTTAGTTTCGATATGTGTCGTTACAGAAGTTTGTCACCTATATACTTATGCTGATAATTTTAATAGAAATACTCTTTTCTTGTCCAATTGATATCTTGCAAATATTTGAATTATTATTCCATGGGCGTATTTTTCATGTATGTTAATGGATTATGCTAATTTATATGATGAAATTATATATTATCACCATATTCTTGTGTATCTTGGTTGTTGAGGACAAGTTGCAGGTATAAAGCTTTGAGTTGCATGCTCAACGATGGTCTTCATCGAACGTCCAGACGAGGTAGGCTCTTGACCTTGTCTTGTTATCATTTCATTTATATATCATACTTGGGATTAGAGTTGATTTATGCATGTCATTGTGTCTGATGTGGTTTACCCCATGCCACAGAGAGATTTTTCTCATAACAGATTGTAACCTGGTATGTTAATTCTGAAGGCCTTAGAGACCTCATAGTATCCAACAATAATTCCCTTCTTTCCTGAAGGATCCATCTTAGTTATCTTTTCTTTTGGAATGTGTACAAATACTGGGCAAACAAATATTTTGAGAAGGCTTACTTCTAGCTTCTTTTCGATGAAAATTTCTTCGGTAATTTTGAATCCAAGTGCACTATGGGATAATCTATTTTGGACATATACTGTTGTTCTTGCTGCTTCAACCCATAAGTGAATTGGAAGATCTTGATCGTGAATCATAGTCTTTACTGCTTCCATAATCGTTCTATTATTTCTTTCTACTACACCATTTTGTTGAGGATTATAAGGAGTGGTGAGCTCTCTCTTAATCCTGACATCTCTGCAAAAGCTTCCAAATTCATTTGAAGTGTACTCTCCATTATCTGACCTGAGTATCTTGATTTTCCTTTCAGAGAGGTTTTCTACCAAGGCTTTGAATTCCTTGAGCTTTCCAAGTGCTTCATCTTTTGACTTCAAGAAATAAACCCAAGTATTACAAGAGTAATCATATATAAAGGATACATAGTATACATACCCATTTAGAGAGGTTTATGGCATTGGACCGCATACATCTAAGTGGACAAGTTCCAGAATTACTGTCGCTCTTTGGAAAATGATTCTTTATGTTCTTTCCTTGTGAACATCCCTTGCATACACCTTCATTATCAACCTTTAGTTATGGTAAACCTTTAACTACCTTGCTTACATGTGGTAAGGCTTTGTAGTTGATGTGAGCTAGTCTTTTATGCGGAAGTTCATAAGGACTTTCAATAGAGTGAGTCAAAGCTACATCTGAGTGACCCTTTAACTTGTACAAACCACATTCTTCTATTCCAATAACAGCTGTATCTTCTATACTTTTTCCTTTAGACCACATAAGAACTTCACTATATTTTAATGGAACCATGAAACCTTTCTTATCTAGGGCTGAAATAGAAAGTAAGTTCTTTTTAAAACCTAGTACATAGAGTACATCCTTCATTCTCATTAGAGTTCCTGAATCAAGTTTGTAGGTGGCTTCTCCCATTCCTTTGATTGGGTACTGATAGTCATCTCCCAGTGAAACTTTCTGGGGATATTCCTTGTCTATAATTCTAGAGAGAGTGTTCTTTTGACCTGTCATGTGCTTAGAGGAACCACTATTTATGAGCCAAGTATCCTCTCCAGGTGTCACAGATCCTGAGAGAGCGGAAAACAAAACATATTCTTCAATCTCTTCTTTAGCTAACTTGTTGGGTGGCTCATCATCTTCAGCTGCATGGGCATGATGTATTTTATTATTTCTCTTCTTGTATTCTTCCCTTATGGTAGGACAATTCTTAGCAATATGTCCCATCTTATCACAATGATAACACTAGTAGGAGGAGAAATATTTTTGCCTTCTTTGACCTTTAAGATATTTCTGAAATCTATTCTGAGAGTGAGATTCTTTATGAAAGTGAGTCTCCTTTTGAAAATGAGACTTTCCCTTTCCATCCTTAGCATGAACAAATAGGGCTTGATATTCATCTCTTAATAGGACGACTTCTCGGTTGGCCACTCTTGATTCTTCTTGAACACATTCTTCCCATAAACTATCAACTTGGAGTTTCTCTTTTTTTGCACGAATAGTTTGGATGAAGGCATCCAAAGGTATTTTGAGACCATTAAGAGTTGTCATCTAGAGTTCATCTTCATCTAAGTTGTTTCCAATTACCTCTACTAGTTCCTTGAATTGAGAAACCTTAGAGAAATAGTCTTGAACGATTTCTCCTTTTTGCATCTTTGTATTCTTGAGTTGGGTTCTCAAGTTCATCTTCCGGTTGATGTTCCTTCCTTCATACATTCTAGTTAGGGAATCAAACATATCTTTTGGATTATTCTTAGAAGACACTTGAGGGATCAAGTGGTCTTTAATGGAATCTGCAATTATTATTTTAGCCTTAATCATATCCTTCTTGTACTTCTCTTTGGCTGCATTTTCTTCGGGTTTCAATACATTTTCTTTTATGAATTTTGCAAGGTCATTCTCTTCAAGAATGAGTCCAATTCTATACTTCCAGGCATGAAAATTTTCCACACCTTCTAACTTGTCAACAAGTTTGGTGCTTGTAGACATCTTGACTCAAAGATAAGAAAATGATCAGAAAATGAGAGAGCTCAAAAAATAAAACCGAGCTTACTAGGAGATGCACTAGGTTGAGGTGAGTTTGCTGGAGCTAACTATTTTTGAAAAATCCAAGTTTTACCCCTTGAAACTTGACTTGCACAATTCTGGACTAGTACTTCTGGTACTGGTTCCGGTTTCTTGGTTTTCTAGTACTAGTAAAAACTAGAGTTTGGCTTTACAAAGAATATAGCCACTGAAAAAGTTCGCTCAAGCTGCCAAAATATGCGCTAGGGAAAGACACACTTCCCAAGGTGGTCTTTGGTAAAAAAATCCTCTTTAGTAATAAGCCCTAATTTTGTTGTACGACAATAAAAACGTCAAGACACCAATTGAAATATAGTCTATTTAGTCAAGCTTTGAAACCGTGTTATTACTGCTATTATTAGGTTATTTCCAAATTACATGAGCATTCAATGCATTTCCAAAACAACAGTATAAAGAGGATCACTAAAAGAAACAAAATCACAAGGTACACAACATTTTATCCTAGAAAACCCTCATGGGGGAGAAAACCCAACAAAACTTCCTCAATAATAGATTGCCAGTACAATGCCAAGACTAAGACCAAAACACCAAAGACAGACCAATACTGAGCATGCGCCTCTCTTCTTCTTCCTCCTACAACTGCAATTTCCTTCAAGATATGCGCACTAGATGAGTGAGAGTGTGTGTGTAAATGAGACACCAACCTCACATATAAATACAAGTGTGAGATGGTGCTGGGGTTGGGTCTCTTCACTTGGTTGAGCTGACTTCTCCTAGAAGTGGCTAAAACCACTTTATAATTACTAGGGGCCGACTTTACAAATACCACTATACAAATACAGTTTGACCAATCCACAAAATGGGATTTGATCTTATACATGATCCAACTTGATCAATCCGCAAAAGGGGATTTGATCTATAAAATAATAAATCAAATATAATTAGAGTATTCTTCAAAGTTACAATATTTCAACACACCTATACCAAATCATGCATCAACCACGAACCTCAACCTGTACCAAATCGTTCATCAACCATGTATATCAACCATGCACATAAACCATGTACGTGCACATAACCACCATACCATGTGAAAACCATGCACATCAACCATGTACATCAACACCTGTACCATACCATGTACAATATACCATATTCCATATAATGTGTCTCAACCATACACCATATCACTCTCAATCATGCCATGTGCCATAAGATAAAACTCATGTATATGCCAATATCACAAAGATGTGCTTATACCAATGAACCATAACAACCATATACCAAGTACCAAGAGTATGTCTCAGGCATGTAACAATGTAACCTCAACCATATGCAATCATGTACCATCAAGGGCCTCCAAGACATGCCTTAAGCATGTGCCATACCATCCAAGATACAAGCCTCAAACAAATAGACAAAAGAAATACCTTTACTCATGAAAACCTAAAGCATACCATCTCAGATCCTATAGCAACTGTGTTGGACCATCAAACTTTGCTTCAACTCAACCAACCATTCTTTTTCAAAGATTTTCCTTAGATCCACAACCTATCCTCCTACAACTTGCAGATGTATGCGACCTATCCTCTATCAACTCGCATATGTATGCGACCTATCCTTATATAACTCATATACAACCTCAAAAAACTAAGGTTACCAATTTTCCGCAGCTACGAAACTTTTGCTACTTCAGACCTTCACAACTTCAAAAACATATCGTCACATTCAACCTCAGATTCACTAATAGATTTTCCAAAATATAGACCATACCATCCATAATATATATATTCAATGTAAGTGTGTGTATTAATAAGAGACTCTTTAAGGTGTATTTATACTAATTCCAGGTAACCTTTTTCCTTATTTTAGGGGTTTCTTGTTACACCCACTTTACCCTTTGACCAAGACGTGTAACCAACTAGGGGCTTCTTGACTAGTCTTCGAGGCTTCCAAATTTACAAGGCCATATCTCCCTAACTGTGAGGAACCATGTGACATTCTAGATATCACCTGAAATGACACGATGAGTACTATTAATTTATGAGGGTCTTGCCTGCATTTGCACTGTCCTTCATGTATATATTCCTTAATCAACTTTGGGTCCCATAACCACATCTCCCGGGCTACATGTAGAATACATCAAATGTACCCAAATGACTCACCATCCATCTCGATCATACAAGTGTCAATCAACTGTCCAACCTCTCTGGACCTCCCCAAGGGTTGACATCAATCTCCAAGATCACTCTCCACGGGTTGGGATTGATTCTATATGTTATAAGCATTATTGTGCCTTAAGGGCATCTTATTTAGCCAAGTAGTTCTCTTTGTCATTACAAATGAATTCTACAGCCATTAGGGTGTAGAAAACACATCTTCTTTCAATCTTTACTCACTATTTTACCGTTGAAATTCACTTGTAAACCTTGGTAATTGTTCTACTAGTTATTGGTTAATTTTTGGGTGGTTTAGGCTAGATCTTGCCGTTGTAGAAATTTTTTGCTACAACCACTAATATTTCATAATAACTTGCTAATAACACACAATAAACAATTCGTAAAGCCACAAAAGTCTTTCTTTAAAGATTGGAAGTTTAACTAGTCATTGCTAGTTTTATTTTCAATATATTGTACTAGGTTTTTGGTGGTTAAACTTGCAACTATTGTTATCATTTGTTGCTGATATATAATTATTTCCATACTGCTGAAATTTGGGACAACAATGATTCTTGCTTGATCCCCATTGGTTTAAGGTTTGTATATCTATCATTTGTCTTGTTTTGAGCAGGGATAACATTGTTTTGCAGGTACATAATGCTTGTCAACCATTCTCCATGTACAAGTTTCATTCTCTGGCCTTATTACTTCTCCAATATTGACGTATAGGGGTGTTCATTGATCATCATCTCATTTTCCATTTCAATTCCCCTAGGGTCACTTGGATTCCCCCCTTGTGGTGATTTAATCATCACTAAAACGAGGGGAGTGTCTATCTAAGGTGACAGTGGGTAGGTACTTCTGTAGTTGTCACACTTCCATGGATTGGGTTAGGCTTTACCCAATCTATAGATTATGCAATAACATTTTGGTGCCATTTTCGGGGAGGATTTTGAATCATATTTCCATCCTTAACGACACTTTGGAAAGTTATTCCCAAAGCCTTTATCCATAGATTCCCCGGTGACTCCATTAAGGTATTATCATAAGTGATGGAAGCATGTATCTGTGGCGCTTCCATGAGGAATACAAAGCCTTGGATGTTAATTCTGTTTATTGGTATCCAAACAAATTCTCGATAAAATGGTTGAGTCATATCTCTAAGTTTCATGGTGATCCATTTTCAACTATTGCGCATAATGTCGAATTTACCGAGTTTGTTTTATGCTTTGGTGTAAAAAAGATGTGATAGTACAATTGTTTCTCTTGTCACTTGAAGAAAGGCTAAGAGACTGGATCATACATTCTTGAAACCCTAAAATAATATCTTCTTCAACAATCCTTATCCAAGATATCCTCAAGTATTGGGGACCTAGAACTCAAAATCTTAAGGATACTATTCAAGACCTTGCAGATGCTTTTCTAGAACACTTGTTTCCTTTGAATCATATTGAAGGTTTGAGGGAAAAAATTCTTCTAAAAACCAATGAAAATATAGTTGAGGAAAAAGAGGTTGAGGATGATAGTAAGGAGGAAATTTTTGAGAGACTCAATGAAAACATACAAGAAGACGAATAATTTTTTGAACCATTACTTGAGCACTGCCACAATAAATACTTCCTGGTCATGTTCTGCGAGCAAATAAAAGATTAATACAATGCTATCATTCAAAATTATGAAATGAAACCTACCCTAAAAATGGCATGGGGAGTTTCCATTGCCTACTTCAGAGTAAAGTCACCATGTGATGCCGTGACAAAGAGATACAGTTACAAAGAAGGTATTCCAACTTAGGATAGATAATTCTTAATGCCTAAAGAAGTCTTGAAGCTCATTGAATATCAAGATAAATTTTTTCCGAGAGAGCAGGTCCATGATGAAAGTGACCAAGAAGAAGAAGTTTTCGATGAAGCACAACATGTTGAGAACATGGATGAGACATCAATATCCTTTCTCTCGCTTGATGAAGGTGAAGTTGTCCAGTCTTGCCTTCCTCTTGCACATGAATTTGAAGAAGCAATTAATCTCAATGTTGAAGAATCCTTTGATGAAGAAGACTTCCATGAAGTGCATGGTGTTGAAGATCCAGTTGAAGCTACCCTAGGCTCTATTCTTCCTGCACATGAAGACAAAGAGATGGTCAATTTCAGTCATACATATGGTCTTATCAAGGAACCCTTGGATGTGGTTGTTGAGCATATAAACACCTTTATATGTATTGGGAGGTGTAGATGGGACATGGGTTGTTTCATTTTTGATGGAGATCCCATCTACGACATCGAGGGCACCTTTCAGATAAAGAATGCATAAATATTTTCTTTGGAGGATTACTTTTCACAAGCGGGTGATCCATATATTTGTGCAACCTAATGATAATATGTTCATAGACCTTTAATTAATCTACCAAGGGATGACTTGTTGCCACATACTCATGACTATTTCTAACCATACCTTGGGATTTGTGATGAATACTCTTTTGAGCACTCATATTTGTTGAATGGAGAAAATTTTCAACCTTATTCCTGCTCAAACCTTGATGGATATAAGGTCATGGCTATCCCATAGCAGTCAAAGGATCACACTATAGAGAAACAATGTTTACATCGTGGGGATTTTTGCAAAGATATGCAGATAAAATGGAAACATTTTTCAGTAGTAGGAGGGTTTATTTCTCTGGAAATGAGGTTGTCCCTTACCTTTTATCTTCCTCTTGGGGAAGCCATGCCATTTTATTCTAACCTCTCATCTCCTCTTAGTCTTCAAAAAATAGTTGTGTGCTAAAGGAGGATGAACACGAGTAATCTTCTATACAGGGTATCCCTCTTTAGAGATGGATTGACCAGGCTTGTGGCATTCTTTACTGCATAATTGTTTCCCTCCCACCAACCTCCATGAGTTGCTTTCTATGATTGATTACATGCTTATTATGCTTATGATTTTTTTTATGCTTGAATTATCTTTGTTGTACTACATGATTAATCATAGGGGGAGATACCTTGATGAAGTGATGAAAAAATGGTTGGATTGGTTGTATGACTTCACCTGGCATTTTCAGGACCTGACATTCAGGGTCCCAAGGCCCCATGTAAGTAGGTAAGTCATTTACTTTATTGCATTTGCATTTTTGTTTGCTCATGATAACTTAGTTTCATTTATCTAGATTTGCATATTCATACTTTATTTACATATTGCTTACTTGCATTTATACCCAATTGCTTATTACATTTGCTTGATCATGTTACATGTTAGTTATAAAATTTTGAAAAAATGCAAAATTTTGTTTCTAAGATTAGTTGTTTTGGAATTTTTTTCATATGGACAAAGGGGTGAGCAAGCCACCCTCTATATCCAACATTTTTCTCGTTTCATTGTGTGTAGGCACAAATATTTCTAGGAGATGCTGTGGTTCTCATGCACTTTATGACGAGTACATGTCCCCAAGTAGGAGCTAGATGTTATCCACCATTCCTAGGGTTAACTAAGGAGATGATGTCTCGAGGCCCTCAATTTTCATACATGGAGTACTGAGAAGAAGATGAGCAGGCATGGGCCCCTATCATACCACACTTCACCACCTGATCGATGGAAGCAACATCCATCACACCCAACTTGGCCCACAGAGGATATTAGGTCTTGCTTCATGAGGTAACATGTATGGTGTCGTGGTAAGTGTCACCTTAATACTTGAAGAATTTGAATATGTTTCATTAAAGCTTCTCTTGATTATGGATCATCTGCTTGGAAATTATGTTTTTTCCCCAATTTCACCCTGGTGAGTGTCATGGTTTCCTAGTAAGTGGCCACCTTTAGAGAAAGGGTTGCTACTGGGGGGTCTCCTTGAAGGGTCATTGTACCATTCCCGCTCATACTTTCCACCTTCCATTACTTCTTCCCTTCGGTTTGCCCAAATTTTAGGTTTTTGGGCTTATTGACCCAAGAAGGACATGCACCTCATTTCATGGGAAGAAGGGGCCACTAGGCTCGAAGGTGCTCTGGAAAAAAATTATGCAACAAAAGCTCACCCTGGGATCCTGAGAGCAATGAAACGCCTCTAAAAAATGAGTGACCCATAAATAAATAACTAATTGATCAATTATGCTTTCCAAGGTAGAGCGTATGTTGACTATGCATTTCCTTTTTAGTGCCCCTTACTATCTTCAACTTGGAAACACATGCAAAATAAATGTCTAATAAAGGGCTTGGAAAAATATGCTATAAAAAAAAGAGAGGAAAAGGATGTGGCTAGCCCTCAACAAAGGCACCCATAAATGAGACAATACGAGCCCTTGTATGTCATGAAACCCCATACCTAGAAGTCTAAGCCCATCCACCTCACACTCACTACACAACCTAGAAAGAATTCTCCTTCGGAACATCCCCTACTTGAGGAATTTGTTCACCCAATAAGGCATTATGAAACCCCTCCCATATCTAAATTTGAAAAATTTCATAGGGTCTTTGAGCGCTTGTTTGATTTGAAAGGGTAGATTTGATGAACATGTTTATATGGTTATTGTATTAGATATGTCTCACTTGAAATAATGCTTGTGACTTTTGATTCTCTTGGAGGGTGTACTTGTTTGTCTTTGCAAGTCTTTGCTAGGTGAAAGCTTGATCATGGAGGCACAAGGTTGCTTGGACCTTCATTTTGGCACAAATCCCACAGGTTGGATGATGCACCCCCTTTCCTTGGACACATGGGAAGAGGAATGTTGCCTTTGGAGGAACTTCAACACCATGAGATGATTATTCTCCATCCCCTTGCTCCCAAACGTTGGCCTTGGAAGGCCTAAAACGTCACACCGTATGCCCTAAACGTCACATGGGCTTCAAGTTTTGATGGGGTTTCTCATGGTTGATGATGATGTGGCTTGGTTTGATGGAGAGAGAGACACTTGGCACATGGTAGAGCACTTGGTGGCATGATTTATGGCCTTTGGATGCCCAACTATTTTCATCCTAGGCCAAAACATCTCTCCTAGAGGCCCTACGTCATCCTTTAGGGTATGATGTCACCTCAAAAAAGGGATTTTGTTTTTGAAATTTTGAATTTTATGTTGTAAAAAGTCAAATAGGGAGGTTAACCTCTCTAATTTGATGTCCAATTTTCAAAAAGTGGACAAAAAGGTTTTAGGTGACCTCATATAACTAGAGGTCACCCTTTTGTCATTTGATCATAACTCACTTGAGAATTACATACTTGTTGGTTGAAATTTTCGCCCTACTTGGGAAAATGATATATCTCTCTCTCTTGTGATATTTGGATGCTAGTACTTGTATTTTGGGAAGGAAGCAAGCTAAAGTGCCATCTCTTGGATGCTTGTTCTTGGTAATTTTGGTGGAACATGTTTGATAATAAATGATTTTTTTCATGCTTTTTATTGGAATTGGTAAAGAATTTATGCATTAATTGTGTTTTTCTTCTCGTTTCAATATAAATTTGTCTAAACCCTTGGAGGAGTATAAAATCATACACTCTCCATCAAGTCTAATTTGTTATCATTGAATAAGCTACTTTGCAAAGGTTGCTAGGAGGAGTAAAAAGGCTTACACCCCCATAGATTTACCTTGCTAGTTTTGTTTGCTCTAGGGAGTAAAAAGGCTTACAACCCTAGAGAAGTGACACAACTCTATCTTACACAAGAGAATCCATAACTTGATTGACTTGGCACTAGTCTAATTTCCATTGGAGATATAAAATCATTGCATTGGTATACGTGAATTGTTGAGATATTGCAATTGTCTAAGTTGGAATTGATTCTATATGTTATAAGCATTCTTGTGCAAAATCAATGCTACAACCATTAGGGCTGTAGAAAACACATCTTCTTTCAATATTTTCTCACTATTCTACATCTGAAATTCACTTGTAAACCTTGGTAATTGTTCTACTAGTTATTGGATAATTTTTGGGTGGTTTACTTGCTGATTTCTGTGGCTAGATCTTGCTTTCGTAGAAATTTTTTGCTACAACCACTAGGATATCATAATAAATTGTTGATAACACATAATAAACAACCCTTAAATCCACCAAAGTATTTCTTTAAACTTTGGAAGTTTAACTAGTCATTGTTAGTTTTATTTCTGATATCTTGTACTAGATTTTGGGTGGTTAAATGTGCAGCTATTGTTATAATTTGTTGCATATATATGTATTTCCATACTGATGCAATTTGGGACAGCAAGGATTATTTATTTATCCCCATTGGTTTAAGGCTTGTATATGTATCCTTTGTTGTGTTCTGGGCAGGGCTAGCATTGCTTTGCAGATACATAACACTTGTCAACCATTCTCCATCTACATGACTCATTCTCAAGAATTATGTTAATCCCTAATATTGGCTCATTACCCCTTAATTGGGGCATATTACATTAGTAATGCTATTTTATTTATGTCCGCTTTATTCCATTAGTTGTAATTATACCTCCTAGTCTCCTATATATACCAAGGAGACATTTTCATTTGGAATCATCTTGTACTTAAACATTTAAGTGGGGTAAAAGGAGGTTGCCCCCTCGAAGAGGCTTATTAT
>ML776970.1:33648-65077 GCA_009831015.1 Picea engelmannii | reverse complement strand
TATTTCCTTATTTTTTATATATTTCCTCATTTCTTCTTTTTAGTATTCATGTGATACAAAATAGTTCAAAACCTATGATTCTTCAAAAAGTTCAAAATCCTTTTTAAAATATATTATAATAGTTAGTGTAAGATAATATATATATATTAATTTTTCATAAATTGTTTATATTATTTAATAAGTATTTGTGCACGCCAATTCGACACGGACTAAGCTACTTAGTAGTCTTGTTTACACATATATGAGATATGGAGGATAAAACATTGATATGAATCACCCATTGTACTCTCAAGCTAGACTTGAAAGGTCATCAATCATTGTATCTTTATGTACCTATTTTGTTGGAGTCTCCTTAAGTGTGAGTTAAGAGGAAGTAGTGTCTTCCATCCCCATTATTAATAATCGCAACTATATAAGAGGGAATGATTAGATTCAAGATTTGGTGTGGGTGTTGCTAGTACTTGTCTTATGTTTTTGATAAGAAATCTATTTCGTAGTATTTATAAATTGAAAGGGTAAGATATGATTGCTAACATTAATCATATTGAAGGAGGTTTATGTAAGTATTTGGATGAAATGTCGAAGGTCCCCATAGCAATGGTTACCAAAGAAGATGGAAAAAGGAGCCATAATAGGAGGATCATGTGCTCAAGATAGAGAGGCGTATAGAGGACAAGTTTGACATAGAGGAGGAAGGTAAACAATGGTGACCTAGGAAATGAACCTAATAGACCACTCTCCACTACATAACGAAACAACAAAGCTCGAGGTCTCCAATGACACAGGAGAAAGGTTACAATGTTTCCTCTAATAGCTCTTCCCATGCTAAATTTCATAGATATCTCTTTAATGTTTTATATAAGCATAAAGAAAGGCACTATGAGGATACATTAAAAGAATAAGAAGACCTAGAACACATTGTCAATGCAAAGAGAAATTTAGTGATGGATAAGGTGCTATAGAATTACACTAGTGGCTTTGTTCAAGATCCCAATCAAACCAAGATTAGAGACATAAAGACTTATTGTCTTCTAGAACTTTTCTGGTAAAAAATGAATACATAAGAACCAAACTAAATAAGAATGTAAATTTGGAACAATATCAATAAAAGATAAAAAACATGTTAAAATACATTATCAAGGATTTGAGGATTTGAGCAATCTTAAGACAATTTTCTTCCTCACCTCGACACAATGGGCATGCTTCATTGATGCTCAGGTCAATGATGAGGAGAAGAACCCCATTGAGTTGGAGGAGGTTCCCCAAGAGGGGAAAGCTTGAGGCTAATGGCTAATAGTTTATTGTTGATAAATTATTCTTGCAATCACTTTCTTTATTTATGTCTCTCTTTATTGTTTCAAATTTACATATGACCAACGTTAAGTTTATACCATCTCTGTTTTGTTATCGAATATTTAAATCTTAATATATGTTGAGAAGTCATAGAAACCTAGTCCAAATCTTGTACTCAAAGTGTAAAGTCATCTTAGAAGGTTCTGGACAATCCACCTTAAGTTTGTAACATTTTATACTATTAATCGAAATATACCCCTACCAAAAAAACATAGAATTTCATGATAACATAGTGATTGTCACACAATTCAATATATGCTACCATTTCTCAAAGTCTCACTGTTCATATTAATGGCAAAAAGGTGTTCACGAGATTTAAAATTACACATCTTCATAACAAATTTCCCTATATTACCACTGAATCAATTGACAATGCACAATATTTCTTACTTTTAACTAATATCAATAACTAAAAGTTTAGTTTATGATAGGCATATTTTTCCAATTAACTAATAAGAGTAACTAAAACTTTGGGATAGGTAAATATTACCATGCTTGCTTAGACCACTTACCTTTTAAGAACCCGACTTACTTGTTGTAAGCCTTTCTAACTGACTGTGACTTCTTGAGTTAGTCAAATTGAACAAATTTACTTAACCCTCTCATGTTTTTACATTTTTAGTTTTATTTATACATTTAATTTAGAGTTGGTTGGTATTTATTTAATGATTTTTATATTTTAAATATTTATCAATATGGATTCATTTCAAGTTCAATCAAAATTTTCGAGATGTAATTTTTTTATCATTTAAAATAATTTTATGTTAAAATGAAGAGAAAGGTAATAATATTTTTATGTAAATATTGTATTTATAATATTCCTATTTTTGTAATTATATATCTCTCCTTTTATTTTTCTATTTAGCAGTTTTTATATTAGGTGTACATATCAAATATCTATTTTTCATATATATTATATATATGATTTTTTTTTTCTATTTATATCTATATTTGACTAACATATAATGCTTTTTTTAAAATTCATAAGAAAAATTCTATTAATTTATCATAGTATCATATAGGCAAAATATCATTGTTGTCGACCTACCACTTGGGAAACCAAACCAACAACAGAAGAGCAAGTCATCTGTCCATACAATCTGCTTAGACCACCTGCCCTGTGTTTTTGGTTGATCCGTGGGAGACCACCTACCCCGACATCCTTGCCATCTCGGGTCATCTGCTATTCTATAAATGAGGGCTCAAATTGTCAACTAGTATAGCCTCCTTAGTCTTGGGTGCCCACCTTATACCTTGAGCCAATTCATTGGCATTTATATCATCCTTGGGGATGGGGTTCCCCAGGGTTTCTGTCCCCAACACCCCATTCGGGGACCAACATTCCGATGAGGCTATGACCGCAGAGTTGGTATGAAGATGATCCATCCTATGAGGGTTCCAGGCACTCTCTGAACGATCTTCCTTTGACTAAATGCTTTCATTCGTAACCAGTCTGCTAGCCTATTTCCTGACCTGTGGACGTGGCTTGGGATAAGCGTTGGGATAAAGCTGATGATGTGATATATTCTTTCCAAGGAGGATTCCAAGCACCAGTTGTTGGATATTTTGGATATTGGGGATCCATGTTGAATGTGTCTCACCATGTTGATTATTATTTGGGAATCCCCCTCAACTATGAGCTTGGTGAAATCGTTTTCTTTGGCTATTTTTTACCCTTCTTCCAAAGCATGAAACTCTGCAACATTGTTGCTATTGATGCTTAGCTTGCCTATGTAGGTTCTGAAGATGATTCCTTTCTAATTTCTAAATACTCCACCGTATCCTTCTTTTCCTAGGTTTCCTTTTGAATCTCCATTGAAGTTGAGTTTTATGAAACTTGGGGGAGGAGAGGACCAGCTAGAGGACGACTACGACTTGCTATATGTTTGAGAATGAGGAAGAGTAGCTAGGATACTTTTAATATTTAGAGATTTTAAGATATTTATTTCATGAAGGTTTGTTTTCCAGTCCTCCTCCTACCATGATTGAGAAAAGATGGTTTCCTAAATGGATTTGGTAATTTTACTCTAGATTTTTTAGGGGGAGAGAGAGTCCTATTTGAAGATCCATTTATTGCGCTCTTTCCAGGTTCCCGAGTCAAGAAACCAAGGAGGAGCTGTCAAGCTCTGTTCACAATGGGTTTTGAGTAATGGAGAGAGGAAAAAGTTTGATTGTGATTTGGATGGACTACCGATTGCGTCTAGATCTACGGAAGAGGAGATTTGAGTGAGCGCAGAGGGCCTCTAAAAAGGGGTAGGAATTGAATACATGCTCAATTGAATCCTCTTGAGAAAGGCAGAGGGGGAATCTAGAAGACCTTGAGAAACCTCTTTTGCATATATTGTCCCAATTCAACGCTTTGTTGAGGTTGAGGAGCGACATGAAATAGGGGACTTTTGGATAAATCTTTTTCTACCACATGCGTTCCCAGATGACAGACTTCGAGAGATTATTTTGCTAGACAACTATAGTGTAAGCTTGTTTTATGGAGAACGTACCTGAAGTTGAGTTACACAATTGAAGGCAATCCGCTTGGTTGGAAGTTTTGATTTTTATGTTGTTGAGATCCTCTCAAAAACAGTCAAGGTTGGCTTGATTTGGTGCACCCAACCATTGATCCTTAGGAAGCCATCATTGCCAAGGTTTCTAGTCTTCCTCATTAGACCAGTGGTGGGATACAACTATTTTGTTTTGACTAATCATAGTTTTTTTGATGCTTTGCAATGACTCCTGATCTGACCATCTGGGTTGTTGCTGCCAAGCATCCTCCCAAAAGAGATAATATTGACCATTTATGATTTCCAGAAGCAATTATTTTGTATCAAATATCGATTTTTCCAGGCTATATTCCAGATGTTGGATCCTACTAGAGCGTTGTTCATTTGGATTAACTAGCTCTCTTGCAACTCTTTTACATATTTATTTTTACATAGGTGAGCCCATTGGGTTTACGGGTTGGTTAGCCAACACTACCAAATTTTGGCTCCTAAGGTTTGGCTCAAAGTCTCTGGATATTGAAGACCTAGACCCCCTACAGATTTTGGGAGGAAAATTGTGGCCCAACAGATCAAGGCCCATTTATTTTTTCTTCGAGCTTCCCCAAAGGAAAGAGAAATGAAGATTTGAGATGGCATTGAGAATGTATTTAGGGGTGGCTAAAGTTGAGAAGCGGTAGATGGGAATTTCTTGGAGAACCAATTCGATGAGTATAAGACCACTGGCTATATTGAGGGTGCATAAGGACCAATTTTCAATCTTTTTGGCCATTCGTGATAGCATATCATCCCAAGATGTTTTCTTTAAAGAGTTTTCCACAAGGGGAACACTGAGGTATTCATAAGGGATCTTGCTTTGTTGATAGCCATTGATTCCAGTTAAATGACGTTGGATTGACGTTGGAGTATTAAACAATAAGAGCTGTGATTTGTCTTGATTTATTGTCATTCCAAATTCATTCGAGAAGTCTTTAAGAACTTGTTTGATCTATTGGGGTTCCTTCATAGTTGGATTTTCCATTAACATTGTGTCATCAACAAATTGTTGGTGAGTTGCTAGTTTTTATTCACCATGAAGAGTGAGGCCTTTCCAATTCAATTGCCCAGCTGTTGCTTTGATGGAGTGACTTGGTCCTTCAACCATGAGGATGAAAAGAAAGGGCGAGAGAGGGTTGCCTTGGTGAATATCGCGAGAGGGGGAGAAAGTTGGAAAGGGAGAGACATTAACCTGGATGGAGAAAAAAGAGGAGGTGAGTAGAGACATAATCCATTGAATCTAGGGCAAGGGGAAGCCAAAAGCTAGGAGGGTACCATGGATCTAATCCCAACCGAGGCTATCAAAGGCTTTGGAAATGTCAATTTTAATAAGCATTCCTAGCTTCTTGGAATAATTTAGAGAGTGGATGAGTTCATGGGATAGAATGTTGCTATCTAGAATTTGCCTACCCTCCACATAGCATGATTGCTCTTGAGAAATAAGGGAGGGTAGGAGAGGCTTGAGGTAATTTGCGATAATTTTGGAGATAATATTGTAGATAACATTGCACATGGCTATGGGTTGAAATTTGCTGGGGTTTTATACTTTGTCCTATTTGGGAATAAGAGTGAGAAAGGTAGAATTAAGGGTCGGGAGGAATTTTCGAAAGCTGTGGGAGTCATCCACTACTTCCAGGACATCCTGCTTGATCACATACCAACAAGCATGAAAAAAGTTAGTAGTGAAACCATCTTGTCCTGGGGATTTACCTTTGGGTATTTCCATGATGGCTTGTTCGACCTCGTCCATGGTGATTTTCCTCATTAGAGTTTCATTATGTTCTTCTTTTATCAACTTTGGTATGTGTTTGGTTATGTTCTTAATTCCTGCTTGTCTATCCTATTGAGGTTCCATCATTAAGGTGTTATAAAATTGAATCAATTTTGTTTCTATGTCTTGGTGCTTGTAGGGTTTGTTCTCTTGAGAATATAAGAGAAAATTGATTTGGTTTTGATGACGTTGCAAAAGCATTGAGTTATGAAATAAATTGGAGTTCCTTTCCCCAACTTTTATCCACTATACTCTATATTTTTGGCACCAGAGTATTTTCTCTTTCTTTTCTCTGATGGAAATTTGAGCACCGAGGTAGGTTTCTTCTTTTATAAGTTCCAATGGATTTCCGTTGTTGATCATAAGTTGTTGGAGTTGCTTCATTCTTTCTGAGAGTTGATTTTTAGCTTTGAAAATATCTGCAAATTTGGTTTTATTCCACACCTTCAGTTATTGATTTAGATTCTTTAAGTGTCATTGGAATCTGAACATTGGGGAACCTGAGGAAATTTCTATAGCTTTCCACTGGGTTGGGAAGTTGGAATGGAAGGAGGGGTGGTCTAGCTAGAACGATTCAAAACAAAATGTGTGATTTTTTGGGGTAGATTAGATATAATTGAGGAGGTGGATGGGCAAATGGTCATATCCATGAATGGGGAGAATGGAGGCTTCGATGGCAAAGTTTTTGTGAAGAAAGGATTATGAGACTAGGAAATGGTCAAGGCATGAGGTGATTTGGTGAGCTCCTTTGCAATGGTTGTTCTAGGTGAAAATTCCATTTCCAGTTTCTCAGTTAACCAATCTAAGATCACTGATGGTTTTCTTAAAACTATCTAAATATGGATCAAGACGATTTAGGCCACCCTATTTTCTAAAAGAGAGGAAATGATATTCAATTCACCTCCCAGGATCCAAGGTTGATCAAGGAAAAGAGGGATTCAGAGGGTCAAGGAGTTGAAGAACTCAATTTTGTCCTCGAGGGCTTGGGAGCCATACACATTAGTGATGGACCCTACTTGATTAGAGCCAACTGGATGGAATTTAGCTGAAATGGATCAACAGGTGGTGAGGAAGTGGGATATGGAGATTTTGGATGGATTCCAAGGGATAGACAAACCTCCAGAGGCTCCATCGACATCCACCACTATGGATTGGAAGCCATGCCAACACTTGGTAGTAATTTTCTCTAGGATTTCAGAGGTACATTTGGTTTCTTGGATCATCATAATGGAAGGATTTTCTGCATAGATTAAATCCTTCAACACTTTGTGTTTACTTGGGCCGTTGAGGCCTCTCATATTCTAGGAGGTGATTATCATTGGGAAGGGTGGGTTTGGGAGGAGAATTTTTCTGCCATGCTCTTGATCCGACTTGAATTGACTAAGAGTTCACCCAATTCTTGGAGAAGTTGCTTGTTGGAAGGATGATCTCTTTTTTTATCATATTTTGGCAATTTTATTGAATCTTTGCTTGAGGAATTATTTGTACCAAGAGAGGATGAGGAAGAATGCTTACATTTTTTAGATGAAGTTTCATTTTCTTTGTTTTTTTTAGGAGAGCGCTTTGAAGGAGCTTGAGTTGTTTCTTTGGAATGGGATGATCTTATTTTCTCTCACAAGTTGATGTAATACTTTGCAGTTCGAGATATTCAAGCTCCATATCCTCGAGGTCATCCTGATCTACTATGGTTAAATCAGTTGGGATCATCGATTCATCTTACTCTTGAGTGAGAGGATCTTTATTGATAGGGTTGACATGCTGGGATAAGGTAGAATTTGGATCTACAATGGAAGAGTTGTCTGGGTGGTGCTCTAAGGGAGTCTTTTGTTTGGTATTCTCTTGTTCAGAGATGGTCTCTAGTTTCTCAAAGCTATCGTTGGTTTGGGGGACTTTTGGATTTTGTTGATTAGGATATTTTCTAAGGATATTGCATTTGCAGGGGAATTTTTTGAATCCATCTTCGCCCTTGTCTAGCTGAATTTTAACCTGATCTGATTGCTTGTTTAGGGGGAAGTCCCTAACGAGATGTCTGTGCACGTGACATTTGTGACACTTGAAGGGGATGTGCTCATAGTCTAATGTCTGGATTCAGTCTGTGTCTCGGTACTTGAGGTATATGGAGGAAGGTAAAGCCTTCGAGACGTTTAGGTAAACACATATCTTGGCATAAGAAATGTATTGGCTTTGATGGGTGGTGTTTTCTATACGAACAAATGAGCCTAAAGTGTTTCCAATGCCTTCTAGGATCTCTAGGTGCTAATATTCACGCGGAAGAGAGTAAAGTCGGATCCATATTGGTGCAGTGGTAAATTCTTCTCTATCTAGACTAAAATTTCTTTCCATAGGCACATGTACAAGCCTGTTGAAATAAATAAATATTGACCGCCTTGGAAGATCCGTTCTTTGTTCTCAACTTGATTGAATATTGTAGTAAAGAAGCCTTTGGAACCTAATTTTAGCGAGACATCTCCCTTTGGTTTCCAGCAGGTCTTGATCCTTTAAAGGAGGGCCCTTTTTGATGACTGGAGGCCTATAAATTTGCATTTCAGTGCATGATCTTGCATGTACTGCATATTCTGGCCTAGAATTGGAGTTTAAATTTTGTAATGCAGGATGTTTGTGGATTGAGGAATCTAGGTTGAAGAATGTCTTTTCTAAGGGATTGGGATAATTCTGATCTTGGGAAATATGAGTTTCCGACTTGGTCGGAGCTTCTTTATGTTGTTCATTGTCCAATGGGCATGGAGAGTTGGGAGCTATAGGAGTAGGCGAAGACTTGGATAGGTGGGAAGAGTGGTTGGCTCTAGCCACGATGTTGTGGTAGGAGGGGGTGACTCCCCCTTGCACGAAGGCCATCATGGGATGGGATTAGAATTGGATACATGGCTTCAGAGCAGGTTGCAGAACGACCGTAGTGCTTCAAACATTATCTATTCTTACCCGACTAACATATAATGTTATTATTATTTACAATAATTTTTTTTTTTTGAAATCAACATGTAAACATTACCTACATATGTGACAATATCTCCATCACATTGGGCTATAAAGTACCTTACTACTTTTGATGTAATAATTTTGAGAAAAAATACTAATTTACTTTATAAATATTAAAGAAAATAATAATATACATTCACATCCAACCATACAATCAAATAATTTATCATAGTAAAGTTATCTTCACAATGAAAATATCACCTAAAGAATTTTAAAACATTTTTAGAAATAAATAAATTTATGTATTTATAATTCAATTAATATGATTACTTATACATGCTATGGACGCTATTTGTCTAACTCCTTCATGTTCTTATCATTACTACCCAACAAAACAATATTTTAGAGAAAATAACCCATCACATTCCATTTTATGGAACAATTATACATGATGGTGAATGATATGTAGCGTTCAAACAAAAACTACGGCTTTAAAGATTCCAAACTTGTATGGAACAATTATACATGATGGTGACTCATATTTACAAAAACTATGGCTTTAAAGATTCCAAACTAATGGAAAAACTATAGCAAAGTGCACCATAAAGATTTGATAAATTTTGTAATATAGATTTATTTATAATACAATTAAAAAAATGCATTATAAAGATTCAATAAAATTGTAATACGCTTTTTCTTTAATATGAATTTGAAATAAAATTTAATATGTTTTTTTTAATATGAATTTGTAATAAAAGTAGCAAGTTTTTATGATATAAAGGGTTACAACTCTATAGATGATTTTCATCGAAGAGTCTTAACTAATAACATTTTGAGAGATTTCTTGCAAATTTTTGTTATAAAAAAAATGGACTGCACGTCCTTCTTATATAAAAAAAAAAGACTGCACGTTGATTTCAAATCAAAGTACTTATAAGTATATTTTCATTCATCATTTTAAGGAATTTAAAGACCAATGAGATAAATATGTAAATATTGTTAAACAAGTTTTTCTCATACTGGGGAAACTTTTGAATACTGGTCAACATCAAAACTTAAAGCCATTAAAACAATATATTCTTTATGAGCTCAACATGTCACTTGCGAGAATTGAATCTGAGTGGGGAGGATAACAATCATTCCTTCCAACCACCTTAGCTAAATCCAATTGACTTTTGCATCTGATTTACATCTTATACGTGTCCATTTTTGTGTCTTTGTACATCCACTTTTGCATCATTTTTATTTTATTTTATGTATAATTAACATCTCATTTGCATTCACTTGTGCATCCTTATGCATTAGTTTTTGTGTTATTCTATGGTATTTTTTATTAATTTAGAGTCTCTCTTAAGTCAACTTTGCATCTTGTTGTGTCCATTGTTGCATTCTTGTTACATCCATTTTGTTGAATTATTGTAACTTTGAAGAATATTCTATTTATATTTGAGTCATTATTGTATAGATCAAATCCCCTCTTATGGATTGATCAAGTCGGGTCTTGTATAAGATCAAATCCCTTTTTGTGCATTGGTCGACATGTATTTGTATGGTGGTATTTGAAAAGTCAGACCCTAGTAATTGTAAAGTGGTTTGATCCACTTCTAGGAGAAGTCGGCTCCACTAAGTGAAGAGTCACAACCCTAGCACAACCTCACAACTTGTATTTGTATGTGAGGATGGTGTCGCATTTGAACACACTCACCACACTAGCTCTGCATCTATGAATAAGTGTGCAAGTCTTGGAGGAACTACTACTGCAGCTACATGTGACGTCAAGGAGGGTTCTTGGTCTATGTCTTGGTATTTCTTAGTTAAGTGGTACGCTACTCTTCCTAGTAAAGGAGTAGAGGAGGATTTTTTGTTCGATCATTGGTATATCTATATTGAGGAATTTTTTGTTGGATTTTCTCCCCCATGAGGGTTTCCTAGGATAATTTGTGTGTCTCTATTGTTTCTGTGATTGCCTCTATTTCAATGATCTTATTTATGCAGCTAATGTGATAAATGATTATAATAATAAAGAATAACCATAACTGCTAGTTGTATAAGTAAAAACTTCAACATGGTATCATAGCAGGATTGAAAGAGACCAATTCCCAATTTAGAAAGAAGTATCTAGCCTCAATGCACCCTCTCCCAGATTCAGTTTTCAATGTTGCAGCTATTGCAGAATTAAGGTTTCTACATAAACCCTAAGTGTGACGTTTTCCTTGTTTGAGGGGGACGTTGGAGAAAACAACCACACCTAGGAACTCGCCCTAGGAAGGCGCATCTAGTCCCTGGATCAGATTTTTGAAATTTGAAGTTTGAGAAATTAGGGTTTTCTCATAAAACCCTAAGTTGTAGTTGTAGTTGCAGTTGCAGTACCAGTTGTAGTTGCAATACCAATTGCAGTTGCAGTACCAGTTCCTTCGTGCCAGTTCCTTCATGCCAGTTGCAGCACCAGTTGTAGTACCAGTTGCAGTGAAAGTTTTTGTGAAGTGTTGGGACTGATTTTTATTGTTCTAGTGCACCTTACCCTAGCAAATATCCAACTAAATTTAAGTTACAAGTTGAAGGACCTTTAAAGTTTTAAAGGTTCATTATTGCTTTCCATTGCTGCCAGATGGTGCCACTACCTGTCGATGTTGTCAGAGGTAAGTACTTACATATGTTTAAACTGTATCATTTTTTTAAAGAGTATTTGCAGGAGAAAGGATAGTTTGTCTAAACAACAATCATAGATCCAAAGGGATCTCAGATCCATCACATTCAGAGGAACTATGCACCACAGGTTTGATTACTTTGATATGCCTCTACTTTTTATGGAATTATTATAATATTGTATATCAAGGTTACATTTTGATCTATTGAATTTATCATACTAATGATTGGTCAAAATTAAAGTCAAAGTATTAGATTGATTAAAGTTGAGATTATATAGTCTATTCCCTAACTCAGATTTATGTCAAGATATCATATTGTCTTAGTACAAAGGACAAGTTGAAGAAAGTACTTGTCATCTTGAGTGAAGGAGACTCAGAAGAAAAACAATACACTCATCTGTGAGGACAAGACTCTAGTTCCAGGTTTTATTGATTAAATTGATAAGATTCAACTTTACACATATCAAGTTTGATAACTGCTAAACACTATAGTTGTGATAGCAATCTTTGAAAACCTTTATTATTGTATACTTGGTAGCATGTGAGCATTATTGAGATAAATGCTTATTTTAATCATTTAACAGACATGACTAACATCTCCTCCAGGAGAAACTTCTTGTTTTGTTTCTAGGTTACCATGGAGGAATGATTGATCACAACACTAGAAGAGTGTTGCTCTCATTTATTATTATTGTATTTCTTACTTTTGACCCTTGTTTCTGGTAGGTCATAAGTGATAGCTCTAAAGGATCTAATGTGATGATTTTTCTTGCTATTATTTCTATTATTATTATAAAGAGTGTTATTGTTGTCTACTATTTCTCCCTTGTTGTTCTTGTTCTGGGCAGGTCACAGGTGATAACCTTGAGGGAGCTATAGTGACGGTTGCAAGAGGAAACATATTATATGAGACATGGAGCAGACTATCCAAGTTGTATACATGACCACATACATCCATGTACCAAAGAATATGAAGAATAAACTATTTTTAAGATACAAAATATCTCATATGGAGATTGATTGTATGGAGTAGAAGGCTCCAAAGATGACCGAACATTAGAATAGAACTCATAGTAGACTTGGTCAATGGACAATGAATCTACCTTGACATGAATMAAAATTCGTTTGAAGCCTRACTCAACTTTTCATGTTAAGACTTGGTATTCAACACCAAGTATATCCTGCAGAGACTCKGAAGTTTTTTTTTTTGTAGAGTTAGAAGAAATCAAGGTTCAGAGGGAGAATAAAAAGTTAGTAGAGCCAAAAGGGCTTACCTASAACCATTGTAGTAACCAAGAAGAGATCAATATGGTCCCRTGACACTTTGCAGGATCAAAATCCATATAGCATTCACGAACCATATCATGAGAAGTCGATGGCTCCATCGGTGGTGAGGTAGGCAACCCCACCAAGTACCGGCTTAGAAGGAGGTAGAGTTCAAAGGGAGTCAACCCACACGATCCAGTAAGGAGGAGTAGCCTCCCCAGGACCATTCATAGATATGCATAAGCCTAATTTGTGTCCAAATAATTATCCCAGGAAGAGGGAGAATACTGTGACGAAACACTTTCTCCAGTAATCAGAAGAAGTATATATAGAACAAACATGATTCATTAAAAAAAGCTGATACATTATGATATTCAGAGGAAACAAGTATGAAAATCCCTATATTTGAGATTGAGTTATCTCCACTGCTAGTTGGTGCATTACATTAATCGAGCCATGGAGACATGATTACAATAGAACATTGAGTTACCTTCAGAGAAAGAGGATAAGCTACCCTCAATGGAAATTATTGAGTCACTTTGTTAGGGACCTACCCTACCTAACCCCTCAAGTGGGTAGAATAATATATTTCCATGTAATAGAGTTCAATATTAATAAGGCCTAGAAATAAGGAGGAATAAGTAAATTGTAAGAAGACCCCACTTCTAGAAGTATATTCCTCTAGATTGTCCTTTTGGATAGATAGATTTAGTATAAATAAGAGTAGAGGGAATGAAAAGTTTTGTCATGGAAAATTATTGTAATAGAGCTCTGCTTTGCTGGAGGTTGCCCCCTGGTGTTATGGTTCCATATAATTTGTTGTTTCTTTGTTATCTCTGCAATATTTCAATATTTTGTTGCTATTTCAGTGTTATTCTTGGCATTATTTCCCTATTCTGCTAATATAATAGATCTAGTGCCTTACAAGTGGTAGCAGAGCACTTTCCTCGACAAAAAATTGTGGGTGATTTTTTTTTTTAAGGGTAGAGACATATTCCGACGTCTTAAAGCTACAGAGATCTGTCGTTACATGCATAAACCCATGGTTGGGGAGTCATACATGCAAGAAATACAAGTGGTACTTAAGTGCACATCTGTTGGCCATCCTTGTAACCCTTGTTGGTACCCCTTCGAGTGGTAGAGCATTAGACAACACATGTATACAGATCGACCTAAATCTCCTAAATCCCTCCATAGATAAATTGATCGACTGCCTGACTGATATAGTGCCATCAAGAACAACACACAGGAAGATACTCTCTAGTACATGGGTAGTCGGGTAGTACAACTAAGGGCACGGTCTAGCCTCCTTAGTTGGTGCCTTGAGATATTGGGCTGAGTACTATTGTTGGACACCAGATGTATATCATAGAGATATAACACAGGGCAAACCCTTGACTGTAGAACCCTTGAATACCTAACCCTTGGGACATAAACAAAAACAGAATAGACACGATCTATTTCCACACAACTGTGCCTCCTCCATTCGGGTTGTGAAATTATTAGACATTTCTTCCTGTTAATAATTTGGGCATTTCATCACTGTAGTATTCTTCAGATTGGAGTATAACTCCGCAGGAGTAAAAAAAAAGGCATAGTGGTCCCACCGATACACGTATTTGGGGCCTATTCCATTGGACTCCCATTTTCTCCCTGATCGCAGTCATACCTTTCATTTTTAACATTTTTTTTCCTAGTGGACTCGATCCCTTCTCAGCTTCCCAATTTTTCCACCTGTTCCATTATAGTTCCCTTCTTTCCCTGATCATCGTTGTACCTATCACTTATAAGTCCTTTTTGTGGTCCCACCCACCCATTTTTCCTTACTCACACTTCCCCTCTCCAAATGGCCACCACTCGAAACCAAGACTTGCAAGCTTCCATCAATCAAGTGACCTTTGAAATTGCCTCTACCAATTCCCGCCTTGCACAATTAGAAACCCACGTCGAGCACAAATTTGACACCTTGGATGCCAAATTCATGAACCAATTTAACACCCTCCAGTCTGTTGTCAACCAGTTGTTGAACCGCTCTTCGAGTCCTTCCTCCTCAGACCAACCCGATGCTACTGAATCCTCTCATTCTCTGCATTTTCAATCCAATTCCTTTCAGCATGACCCCCGTCTTCCCCGTGTTGAGGTCAATAAATTTGATGTCTCTGATCCTACGGGTTGGGTCACTCAAATGGAACATTATTTTTATCTGCATGGTATTACTGATGATTTGGCCAAAATTCAGTATGTTGTCCTCTATTTAGATCCTGAAGGATGGCAATGGTGGTAATGGCGTAAAAATTAATGTCAAGGGTATATTTCCTGGACCTAGTTTTTTTTTGATTTCTATGATCACTTTGACACTGATACCCACTATCTCAGTCGTTTGACCAAGTTGAAACAATGAGGTACAATGGAAGACTTTATATCTTCTTTTGAGCATTTGTCATTTCAAACCGAGGGCATGTCAGATGATTTCTTCCATGAATGTTTTATCAGTGGCCTAAAGGATGAAATCCAATCCTAGGTTCTCATGGCCCATCCTTAGACTTGGTTGGAAGCTGCTAAATGTGCTAAAGAATCCCAACAAGTTGTTTTTTCCCAGAACAAAAACCCCTCTTTTGTTCCTCACCCTCGCCCCACTAATCTTAACTCCCCTGTCACTCCCCTCAAGGTCCAGAAATTAACTAGGGTTGAAATGGATGAATGCAAATTGAAGGGTATTTGCTATAATTGTGATGAAAAATATTTTCCAGGGCACAAGTGTAAGGAACAAAATTTTTTTATGGCCATTTTCGAAGATGTTCCTGAAGAAGATGTGATAGTTTCAATTGTTGAAGAGCCCTCCCTTCCCGATGCTACCTAAGATATCGATGACCTGCCTGAAGTTGAACCAATCATTTCCTTGCATGCTCTCATTGGTTTCTCTGCTCCCCAAACCCTCAAGCTCATTGGATATATCAAGAATAGAAAGGTCATCATCCTAGTTGATAGTGGTAGCACCCACAATTTTATTCATCGTCTCATTGCCCATGAAACCAATTGCTATATTCGTGTTGTCAATAATTTCCAAATCATGATAGCCAATGGTGGGTCCATAAAATGTGGTGGGCGTTGTGAAAATGTACGTCTTCAAATTGGAGATTACCACCTAAAATCACATATGTTTTCCATCGAAATGGGTGGGTGTGACATTGTGCTAGGTGTTTAGTGGTTACGCACTTTGGGTCCCATTCTTATAGATTTTAAGAAATTAACCATGCTCCAACATGAGGGACAAGTGTATCACTCCAAGGTCTCACAGTTGGTTCTCCTGAGATCATCAATTCCCATCACATGAAAAAACTCCTCAAGAAAGGCCACTCTGGTATTATTTCTCAACTCCCTTCTATTCACGTGGTTGAGACACCCTCTGTGCATTTTGACCTCCAAGCTATTCTCTCCAAACACCAAGTTGTTTTTTCCACTCCTTAGGGACTTCCGTCTTCTCATGGTTTTCATGATCATTCCATAACCCTTGTTCCTGGAAGTCTTCCTCCCAATGTTCGCCCTTATCATCATCCCTTTTCCCAAAAGAATGAAATTGATAAAATCGTGCAGGAATTGCTCCAAGCAGGTGTTATCTGCCCCAATACCATCCCTTATCTCCCGTGGTCATGGTACTTAAAAAAGAAGGTACTTGGTGCATGTGTCCTGACTTTCGTTCCCTCAATAAACTAACAATCAAGGATAAGTTTCCCATTCTTTTCATTGATGATATCTTGGATGAGTTGAGTGGTGATCAGTATTTCACCAAACTTGATCTACATTCAGGCTATCACTAGATTTGTATGCAAGACGCTAACATCCCCAAGACTTCTTTTCGAACTCATGAGGGTCACTATGAGTTCTTGGTCATGCCCTTTGGCCTGTGTAATGCCCCCTCCACCTTCCAAAGCCTCATGAATCATGTCTTTCATCCTTTTCTCTGTCATTTTGTCTTAGTTTTCTTTGATGATATTCTCATCTACAATAAAACTTGGAAATCCCATCTTTCCCATGTGGATATAGTTCTTCATCTACTCTCTCAGCATCAAATTTTCCTCAAACACTTTAAATGTTCCTTTCGCACCTCAAAATTTGAGCACTTGGGTCATATTTTTGGCAAGGTTAGTTTCCGGGTGGATCCTAAGAATATTGAAGCCATGCAGGATTGGCCTCGCCCCAAGACTATCAAAATATTGCGTGGTTTTTGGGGTTTAATAAGATATTATCGTAAGTTTGTTCAGAATTATGGAAAGATTGTGGTGCCTCTCATTGCTCTACTTAAAAATAATTCTTTCACTTGGACTCTCGCAGCTGATTGGGCCTTTCAAGCATTGAAGGAGGCTATGTGCATTACTCCGGTCTTGGCCCTTCCTGATTTTAGAAATACCTTTGTCCTGGGATGTGATGCCTTCAGGAGAGGAATTGGAGCAATCCTTATGCAAGAGGGAAGACCTTTGGAATTTAAAAATAAACAATTATCAGACCGCCATTTGGGCCAATCAATCTATGAAAATGAAATGTTGGTTGTTTTGCATGCAGTGGATCTATGTCATTCTTATCTCTTGGGACAACACTTCCAAATTAAGACAATCTGTCTTAATTTGGATATGATTATGAGATCATTTACAAGAAAGGCAAAGAAAATGTGGTTGCTGACGCTCTTTCTCGAAAATATGAATATGAAGGGTCCCTTTTCTCCCTATGCTTCATTGTCCCGAATTGTCTCCAAGTTGTTCGCCAGGAATGGCTCTAAGATCCTAAAATTTCGCACATGATCCAACAGTTGCAAGAAAATTCTCTAAAAATTCCATTTGTATTTAAGTAAACATGCACAACTTAAATCCACGATTATTTTATGATCTTCATGCTACTCCCACAGTTGGGCACTCATGGTCTAGCCAATGGGTAGCATCAATTGGAATAGCTCTTGACATAATTGATTGCTACTAACCAAGAAAACTAGAACCATGGGGGGTAACAATGGTAATGGAGGCACTAATGGACACCATGGAGGAAACAATGGTACATGGTTCCCTAATGGGAATAATGGAAACCATGTAGAGGGAGACAAAAATAATGTTCCTGCACAAATTGGCGCCAGGACCACTAGTAGAATAATTCACATGCCTCTCATGCCACAGTTCTTAGGGAACCAACAAACAAGGAATTAGGGGTAGCAAGTTCAGGTTGATACCATTGATGATTATTAGAGGGAGTACCAGGCTATATGTTATGGGAAAATACCCCTTCGGACAGGTGAATATCCCCTTGGACTCTAGACCCCTATACCAAGACAAAAACGTGCAAATGACACTAACATTCCTTTGAATCTAACTAACTAATAAGAAAGAGAAGGAGAAGGAAGAAAGTGTAATGCAAATTATTCCGATGTTTGTCCTCGTTGCTCCAACTTGAGCTTGATCTTCGAGCTCCTTAGCACTGTTTGACACCTGCAATGCAATGGACAAACATATGTAAAGATACATATGTTACAAGGAAATAGGCCAAACAATCTATTAATGATAACTCTTAAAGAAATACTTACATACTGTAGATGTAGTTGAAGCAACTTCCCCAAGCCCTCCTTTTCCATCCCTTGCACAAAGCTCCCAAAATCATAGGTTTGATATCCTAAATCTTTCTCCCAAGACCATAGGTTTTATACCTCAAATATCCACACCTTTCTCCATGGAAAGCCCTCATTATATAGGATTTGGAGGCTTAACCACCATGGAGAGGATCACTCATCAGATCCACTAAAAAGGGATTTGAAAGATATTTAGGGAGAAAATATCTCTTAAGGATTTTAGGGAGGAATTATCTCTCAAGGATTTTAAGGAGGGAATATTTCAACTATCCATGAGATCCTCCACCTTCCCTAAAAAATAGGAAACCAAATGCGAGGTGGATTCTCACACTTAATTAATTTCTTTTTCATGAATATTGATAATAATTCATGTGCACTTGGTATTTTGGCCTTCATGTAATATATCCCTCCTCCACATTGACTAGGGATTGTGACATAGGTTATTCCATGGTGTTGAGGTGTATGCGACACTTATATGACACTTACGACACTTAGGGTGAGGTACCTAGGTGTGCAAATTTCATGTGTAACACTATGGGAGAGGATTTCCAAGCGACCATGTCACTACATGATTACTGCAATATCAAGTATGGGAACAAGCCAAGGGAGGTCAACAAGGGTCAACATAACATAGATTTCATGAGGAAGATTGGGAAGCTCACCATTCCCTCCTTTGATGGTTCAAGCAAATCCACAACTAGAGCTTGGGTTCAAAAGTTGAACACCTACTTTCAACTTAACACCATGTCGAAGGAAGGAGCAATTAAATTCGCTACTTTTCATTTGGATGGGGAGGCCCATGAGTGGTGTTACCATGGATTGGTCACTTTGGGGCATGCCAGTATCACCTCTTATCTGGACTTCACACAAAATTTGATGGAGAGGTTTGATAGAAAGGATCCATAGATACACTTTAGGGAGTTGACACAACTCAAACAAGATGGGACACCATATGCTTACATCACTGAGTTTTAGAGACTTGCAGTCACAGTGACAGATATATGTGAACATAGGTTGGTGATATTGTTCATGGAGGGTTTATCCGAGCCATTGCGTGGTTGGGTAAAGGCATTCAAACCTGATACCTTAGAGGATGCCATAGTCAGGACGCGAGACCTAGAGGATGCAGTCATGAAGGAAAAAACATTCTCAAAACCTTTCATTCCATAGAAAGGAAAGGATAAGAAACCCTTTCAGACAGAGGGAACAATTATGGAGAAGTTGGATGAGGAAATTCGTAATGAGTTGAGAAGAAAGAAGATTTGCTTCAATTGCAAGGACCCTTGTGAACCTAGGAATGGGTGTATGGGAAAGGGCAAGGAACATTATATAGAGGTTTTATTAGATGGAGAGGAGGAGGAGGAAGTAGAGCAGGTACAAGATGATGAGCATGACATATCAGCTTAGGAGCATCCACATGAGGAGGTAAAGAGTGGAGCCATCGCCACTCGATTGAGTGTTCCCAGATTTCACACCTTTAGGATATGTGGTATAGTACAAGGCCAGTGGTTCACAGTACTGATTGATGGTGGGGAAACCCGCAACTTTATTGACTCATCCTAGGTGGCTAAAATAGGCATTCCCAAGGTGGATTTTGAGGGGTTTGATGTAGTGGTATATGGTGGTTGTATTATGGCTTGCATGCAGAAGATCCCACAATTATGCATTGTTCTCGACAACTACACAATCACTGATGATTTATATGTAGTGGAGCTGTAAGAAAAAAATGTTATATTGGAGGTCCAATGGCTTGTTTCCATTGGAAAACACTTGATGGAATACCAAGCTTTGGAGTTGGACTTCAAAGTAGTAGATGGTAGGAAGGTATTTTTGAGGGGCATGTCAAATTATGCTCCTAGGATCATCTCAACTAAACACATGGAGGCTATTTTCAGACATGGGGATGTCGCTCATGCAACAAAGTGCTTGATCACTACTAATAAACCTTCATACAAAAACCTTCAATATCATACAAACATACAAACATTTCTTAGCAGACACAACCGATTTTTTGAGTAGATATCTCTAGGGAGACCTCCCGACAGAGAATTTGAGCACACTATTGAATTCAAAGAGGGAGCCAAACCTGTGATCACTACTCCTTATAGGCATCCGAATAAATTCAAGGATGAGATTGAAAATTCCATTAAGGAGCTGCTGGATATGGGGCATATCAGGCCGAGTTCTATTCCATTTGCTTCTTCTACAGTGTTGGTAAAGAAGAAGGATGGAACAATGTGGATGTGCATTAACTACATGGAATTGAATAAAAATACAATCAAGAACATGTACTCTATACCTAGGACCGATGAGATTATAGATGAGCTTCATTAGACAATATATTTTTTGAAGATTGATCTTCGATCAGGTTACCACCATATCAATGTCAGTGAGCATGATATTCCCAAGATCTCTTTTCGATGCCATTATGGCCATTATGAGTTTCTAGTCATCCCATTTGGGCTGAAAAATGCACCATCCACCTTTCAATCCTACATGAACCATATATTCAAGAAGCAGCTAAGGAATTTTCTATTGGTATTCTTTGATAATCTTCTAATATATAGTCGTACATGGGAGGAACACTTGGCACATTTGGAGGAGATCCTAAGAATTGTGGAGGAACAATCACTATATACCAAAGAGTCGAAGTGTGAGTTTGGCATGACAAAGATCCTATACTTGGGACATGTGTTCAACACACAGGGAGTGCAAGTTCATAGGGAGAATATACAAGCTATATTAGATTGGTCAACACCCAAAAACCTCTCACACATGCGAGGTTTCTTTGGGATTTGTAGCTACTACAGACGATTCGTGAAGGGGTTTTCATAGTTGGTTGCACCACTCATAGAAATCACAAAGAAAGGGGCATTTGATCGGACCTAGGAGGCTTAGAGGACATTTGAAAGGATGAAGGACGTGATGAGCATGTGCCCCATTATAACACTTATTGACTTCACTCAGCCCTTTGTGCTTGAGTGTGATGCATCGGGTGAGGGGATAGGAGAAATTTTTATGCAACAAAGGCATCTGATAGCATACAAGAGAATAAAGCTTACAAAGTCGGAGAGACTCTACTCCATCTACGATAAGGAAATGACCACCATCATGCACACATTGGCAAATTTTAGACAATACTTTGTAGGTGGAAAATTTGTGGTTAAGACTGACCACAACAACTTGAGGCACATTTTGGGGAAAAAGGACTTAAATGAAAGGCAACGGAAATGGGTTAGCAAACTGCAAGCTGATTATTTCAACATTGAGTATGTAAAAGGGAAGAAAAATGCAATTGTTGATGATATCTCTAGGAAATTGGAGATATACTCCCTTGTAGAGATTTCAGCTGATTGGAAATACCATCTCTTGGTGGAGTATTCCAAGAACAAATTTGCTTGTGATTTGATGGACCAAAGTGCACTGGATGACCAGTACAAAGTGGTGGATGACATCAACTACTACAAATACTATATATACTTAGTCCTAGAATCTACATCGAAGAAAAAGATCATGGAGGTCATGCATGGTGGACCATTGACGGGGCATCTGGGATACTTTAAAACTTACAGGAATATCATGGAGAGGTTCACTTGGAGGGGACTCAAAGATGATGTACTGAGACATGTAAGAGATTGTGTGATTTTTCAGCAGAACAAGTTATAGGAGACCCATCATGTAGGATTACTACAGACGTTTCCCATCCTAGAGAAAAAGTGGGAGAGCATATCTATGGATTTCATCACAGGGTTACCAAGGGTGAAAGGCAGAGACTATATATATGTGGTACTCGATTGGTTGACTAAATCCACACATTTATTTTCCATATCCTTCAAGTACAAGGTAACACAAGTAGCAGAGTTGTTCTTCAGGGAAGTATTCAGAATCCTTGAGTTGTCGAGATACATTGTTAGTGATAGGGAAAAAAGTTTCTTAGTGTATTTTGGTAGGAGATGTTCAAGTTAGTTGGCACCGAGTTGACTACCAACACTAGTTACCACCCTAAAAAATATGGATAGACAGAGATCATGAACAAGTGGATGGATGGATATCTACATAACTACATGTTCGGGTAGTAGAAGGCATGGGTGAAGTGGTTACATTTAGGGGAACATTGTTATAACACCACTTATCACATGTCCATGGGTATGACACAATTCCAAGCATTATATGGTTATGATGCTCCTTCTTTTGTTGACTTGGAATTTGGGGATAACATGGCTCCCAAAGCCAAGTACTAAATTCATGAGAGGTAGGAAATACTCAAATATCTCAAGGACAATCTATATATGGCCCATAATCAGTAGAATATCTATGTAGATAGACACAGGGTTGAACACACTTTCGAGGTGGGAGACTTGGTATTCTTGAGGCTAGAGCCATAGAGATAGTCTTCGTTGAATAAAAATGGTGCATAGAAGCTTAAGCCATGTTTTTATGGGCCCTACAGGGTGATTCAAAGAGTTGGAAATGTGGCTTATGAGCTGGAGTTGTGGGAGGGAAGCAAAATTCACGATGTGTTTTATGTCTCATGCCTCAAAAATTATTTGGGACAACAGGTCACTACTTCAACAGAGTTACCTTCGTTGGATGAGGAGGGATAATGAGTATTTGTTCTTGAGGAGGTATTGGAGGTCCGAGAGAGGAATTTACATAACAAGGTTATTTGAGATACATTTTCATATGGAAATATTTACCAGCAGAGGATGCCACATGGGAAAGTGACTAGATCTTGCAACATCCAAATTTGCATTTGCTTGAGGACAAGAAATATTAGGAAGGGGGGACTGTAATGTCCCTTTCTAAGTGAGTTATTTGGGATATTGATGAAATAGCCCAAGTAATTCCCATAGGCTATAGTCAGTGTGGAAAAAGGGAATTAATAATTTATTCAATGTCATCAGAGAGGAAATTAATTTAATTTTAAAGGATGACATTGAATAATTAATAAAAAGGCACCTAAGTGACTATTGGGATAATGAAAAGTCACTTAACTTATTAAAAGGGTAAAAATGGTGAAAAAAGGGTCAATGAAAGAATAAAAATAGAAATAAGGGTGCCCTCTCTCATTATTCACTTTTCATTTAAAAAATTATTTTCAGAGAACTCTTTGTGGCTTTTGGACTCTTTGGGACATAAACCATAGAGAGAATTTGGGAGATTAGTTTTGACGGTGAGACTATACATCCTAGCTAGTCATTGAGGGGGAATCATCTAGATTTTCCTATTGGGCTTCATTGTTAGTGGATTTATTTTATGTGGTTGATTTTTCCTTCAATTATGACTGAGTTTTCAGTAGTGGCGGCCGAGTTTAGGGTATTCAAGGAAAAATTTGCTTGAGGAAAGATGAGATCTTTGTGTAGGGGTCAAATCACCTCATCCTAGGTGCATTCTCTAACTATTGGGTGCATATATTTGTGGGAGGTAAATTTATCTTAATGTGGACTGAGTTACTATGAACTAAGTTATTGTTGTGTGGAGACCATATCCTTGCTAGTGGGGCGATATTACTTCATTATGGGAAGAGTTTTGAGTAGGGAAAGACATTTATTTTTGGTTTTTACTCTTCTTCTGATCTAGACGAGTTTATATTTGGCTAGGATCGATTTATTCCTTCCCTAAATCAAGATCTAGAAGAGAAAGGGTGATTTCTCTAGTGGGTCGACTTCATTGGCAACAACAACAATGCCATAAAGGACGATCTCTGGACAAATTCATTCTACCAACAAGTAATTGTTATTAGCTGAATTATTTCAAGCATATCTGTGAGTTATATTTATGTATGTATGGTTCTTTATATACTGGAAATGGAATAAATATATTTTTGTTGATTTTTTCCTTGAACGTATCACTTGTGAATGTGTTGTGGGTTTCCTATTCTTTTTGTATTAAAGGATTTATTTTGGCACATTTAAACCACATGAAACCAACCATAAACACTCCAAAAACCAAACAAATATCACAGCAGTGTGTCAACACCTACAACCTAAGTGTTTGAAGAAAGTCAACACACAGAAAAATTACATAATTGCTACAAAAGTGAAAAAAAATCATAACAACGGTACATAGGTGCATTACATATACGTCTTTCAATATGATATGACCTAGAGTTTTTCTTTTGGTAACTACAAATTTACTCTTCTTTAGATTAGGTGAGATTCCATACTTACACCATCTTTCAAACCTTTGCATAAGATATGAAATATGATGTACTCTATTCTTAGAGTATATAGTTACATCATCCAAATAAAAAATGACATTATGGTTAATCAGATTGTGAAAATAAATGTCCATTACTCTTTGAAAAGTTGCTCTTGCATTAATTAAACTGAAGGGCATCCTTTTGTATGTGAATGGGGACCCATTTAGTCCTAAATGTTGTCTTGATTATATCTTATTCTATTACTAAGATCTGATTATAATATGAAAATCCTCCGAGTAAAGAAAACATTTCAGGTCCTTATACAAGCTACAATATTTGATCCATAGGTGTAACAAGATAATTATCCTTTCCAAAATATTTGTTCAAGTTTCAAAAATTGACACATAGTCAAATCTCACCAATTTTCTTCCTAACGGGCACCAAATTAGCTATCCAAGCAAAATATCAAACTTGGAAGATATTTTTTGCATCAAGAATTTTTTTCAACTCTTTCTACGGTTGGAGTTCTAAGGAAGGATGGATCTTTTGTAATTTCCACTAGAAGGGTTTTATATCCTTCTTCATAGGGATCATGTGTTGAATGACACATGTATCATATGTTTTCAAGTTGTATATGTCCATGCAAACATGTCTTGGTATGTTCATAAGAGTTTTATATAGGCTTTATTTTCCTCTTTAGGACATCTTATCCCTAAATTCACATTTTTGGGTTATCTTTTATTCTAAGGTTGATCACCTCATGTCCTAAAGTTGAACTATTAGTTTTTACATTAGATGATATTCTAAACCTATGTTGTAAGTCAAATGACTTTTCAAGGGTAACCGCACCTTTTGACATAGTATGGGATGTTGATTCATTTATTCCTTCTTTATTACTTTCCAAAAACTTCTCATATTCTTTGTCATCTATAGCTACATATTTAAAGGTTTCCTAATTAGTAATAAATTAAGAAATATATTCATCACCTTCAAAAACCCTCCAATTGGTGATGTTATCTATAAGTGAAGGGCGATATAGAATTTAATTGACAACCTCCTCACCTTAAAATCTTCCAATGGTGCTAAGATAGAGATAGTGGTAACTAAAGAATCACATATTGTATCAATCAACCTAAATACTTCTTGTTAGTAGTTTTTCAAGTGCGGGGAATTGCAATGTATCATATTCGTTATTTGTCTTACACTAATATTTGAATCCCCAATTTATTTTTATTTTTTAATTTTAAGATCTATAGCTCTTTTTTAGACCCTGTATAAGATCTTCATAATTAACAGTGTTATTTGTACAATTAAATTCTAGTCTACATGAGATCTATGTTTTCCTTAAGGATCTATTATTAAACAACTTTCTCTAGCTCCTTCTTGGGATTTGGATACATCAAAGAACAATGTCCCGATGTTAAGGAATATTCTTATATCAGCCTTACATACATTATTTACACTATGTTTAGTATTTACATTATGTGCATAATCTATATTACAAAATGGTTCTTGAAGAATGTTATCCTACAAAGAAATTATAGATTGTTGATATTTAGGGATGGGAGAAGCTTTTGTGATAAAATTAGAAAAGTATGAATCTAAAGTATAGTTGCAAAAAATTGGAAAATTATAGGTTGATGGTTCATTGGTGGCTTCAAGACCTGTCATAGTGTGCTTCATATATTTTTTACAATTAATTCTAATTTTATTTGGCAATCCATTTCATGGAAGCCATAAATATGCAGGGAAATGTTTTAGGATCCATACTTATCTTAAAGTGTAGAAACCTTGGTGAGTCTTAGTAATTCCTCAAATGACAACCATAAAATGTTTGGTGATATTTTTCTAAAAATTTCCAAATTTCCAAATATTTTATATAGTTTCTGGAAAATTTTGGTGTTTTTTAAAATGAGATACTTTTACCCTATAGAATTTGGGTGAATCATTTTAGAAAAAAATGGAAATTGACAAATCTTTTTTTGGTAAAAAACATGCAAAATTATCCCATAGACAAAATTTAGCCCCTAAAATTTTCGTTGTAAATGTGACCAACCAGAAGTAAAGTAACCTTGAAGTTTTTGCAACCAATATCTACTAAGTAATAAACCACACACTTTGAGAATATATACCATAATATTGTGTATGATTTGATGAACCTTAGGATTTGAAGCTACTTGAATTAAAACATCCTTCATTTCTCCCGTGACTTTAACTTCTGACCTATCTAACTGAATGATATGGGTTGGACACTTGGTTGGTGTTGCATTCAGTTTCCTACAAACAAAATAGGGCATAACATTGGAGGATGCTCCCAAATTCACCAAACAGATATGAACATTTTGATTAAAAATCTCAAAGGTCAACAAGAATGGGAGAGTTTGATATTTTTACCTCTTTCATGAAAGAGTAGTGTTACTTGTTGCATTTTGTAGATTGCTATTTTATTTCTTAGTGGTACCTTTAGAAAAAACTATAGGTTACACAACATTTTATTTTAAGGCATTCAAAAATAACTTTATTTCTTTTCCATCATATCAACAAATATGAATGGAGAGGGTTGGAGAAATATAACACACTAATCAATAATCAGATCTACATACAACCCCCATATGAGCTCGCATATTTCATACCAACCTAGGGTTGAACAATGGACCTTGATTCTAGAGGGGGATAGACTCTCCCTCTAGATCTAGAATCCCTCACTTTAAGAGCATTGGTTTCAACCTTGGGAAAGGCCCCAAAATCCTATCCATCACATTTTGTAAAGAAATTAGAGAGCATCTGTAAAGTTTCACTACCTACATCCTTCTCTCAGCAAATGGATTTGGATTTGGCATGGAACATGCTAATTGAATAGTTCACTGGAATAGGGCCATCCCTTGGATCTATGGAAAACTCAGTTCATAGAAACTAGCAAGTGTTGATCAAAATAAAACTAATCCACTACTTTTGTGGCAGCAGTTTCTATGAAGTTTTGTTCAAAACTAAAGAATATGGAGATATCACCTTAATAAATGTCCCATACTTGTTTGGATCTAAATGAATGTACTTAAATCAATGGATGCCTGATTTTAACCCTAAACATGAGGTTCCCTCGAATGTCCCATTCTGGGTTCATGTCCCTCACCTTCCTCTCAATTGTTGGAATGAAGATATGATGCATAGCATTGGTGACACTTTGGACCATCAAATAGATAAGTCTCAACCAAAGGATGATGTTTTCACATGTGAAATAATTTGTGTGAAGGTGGATCTATCAAAAGGCCTTCCAAAATCAATTTTATTGACCCTATACAAATAGAAGCACATTCATCCCTTGGACTATGAATAATTTTCTTTTAAATGTGACATCTATCATGAATATGGAAACTTTGTGAGATTTTGCAAGAAAAATATACAAGCTACACAACCGATCCCCGATAAGGAAGATCAATGGTAGACCGTTAAGAAAAATATAAGCGTTAAACATGTATCCTCCTCATCACTTTCTAGGATGACCCCTCTAGCTTCTAGCCCATCGATCCCATCTAGATCAAGAATGTAGTTATGTAGCCTCAATAAATTGAGGCCACACTTGTAAACCTTTCATATCAAGCACTAAAGTCACTAGAGTGCTTTAAGGGAGGAAGCTCAACCTCCAAGATAACAGGTTTGAAATCATATCTCAGGAAGACCCTGTTCCCTTCTATGAAATATTTTCTACCTTAAACTATATTCTACATATATCAAATCCACCCAACATGCATATTGAGGTAGAGAACCAAGAACCCATGTATCCCATATAAAATGAGGTTTATCTATCAGATTTGTTGGAAGAAATTGATAATGTTCCCGAAAAACAATAGTTTCCTTCATAAATTCTAATTAGGAAAAAGGCCCATTAGCAATAGGAAGAAGATGACAAGGAGGATGAGGAAATAGATTGATCTATATTTTATGAGTAGAACGAAATGAATGCAGATTATTAAAATATGCTTAACACATAATAACAGAGATACAGTAAAACATGTTTTTTATTCAATAAGAAAATAAGCTAAAACTATAAAATGCAGCGGAAAACAAGCTTGATGGAATGGTGGTGGCTTATCTATGAGAAGTGATGTGACAGTTGCGCTCATTCGCAAGAAGATTCTTACAATGAGGCTCTGAAGGATTTTTTACAATAAACAGGAATGTCAAAACCCCTAGAAATCCAAAAACCTAACCCTGGGAGATGAAGCGCCAAAAGTCATGCTGGCCCCGTTTGGGTAAGTTAGTACATCAACTTCCTGGGGTCATAACTTTTGCATACGATCTCTGTTTTCGGCGCACGATAGCCCGTTGGAAAGGTATATATGAGGACTACACATTTTTTTGCTATCTATTAAAGGCCATTTTAACTATGGTGAGCCCTAAAAACTTTGTTTAGGGCCTCAAAATGGCCCCGTAAGTCACGGACCCAAAAACTAGGAAAATAACTGCCAAACTGGAAAAATGCCAAAATGAACCAGTTGGAAAGGTGGGAGGCCACAAAAATCCATATGGATCAATCCTCCCCCATTAGGAAGAAATGGTATCCATTGCATTGAGTTCCCCCTTCATATGAGGAAATTTCTGTTGAATTTGGCCCCAGATGAGCCACTTGCCTTGGTGCAGGAGTTGCCCTTCTTTGACAAATCTATAAAGTTGGATCCTTTTTTGTCGGGTGCCCTTAATATGTGTGTCCACAATATGATCATTGGATGCATGTTGCATGCAGTCAGGGTTGAGCTCTGTTGGTTTCAATTGCTATGCTATCTCTGAGGTGTCCAATAATGGTGGGAAATATGGTCGAAGGAGAGCCATGTTGAAGACTGGGTGTAGGCCAAGGAAAGGGGGACTGTTGAGCGCAAAAGAATTGTCACCCACAAACTTGGTGATGGTGTATGGCCCATACCGGAGTGGTACAAACTTTCGATGGGGCCCTGTAAGGAGTTATTTCTGCAAGTGCAACCAAACTTTGTTGCCCACCTGAAACTTATGTGGCACCCGACGTTGATCATGGCGTTGCTTTTACTTGGTATTGGACTTCTGTAAAATATCCTAAACCTATTGGTGGATGTGTCGAATCTGCTCAATGAACCGGTTGGCTTTGTCAGCTTCTGGTGGAGCAGGGGACGATTCGACCGAGGTGGTTGCCAGGGGTAGTGCAACATCCATGAGGCCCAATGGTTGGAATCCCAACCCCACCTAAAAGGGGTTGTAGCTAGTTGAGATATGCAGGGCTCAGTTGTAGCTATGCTGGACATAGGGAATACTCTCATCCCATGTGCGGGGGTGCCTCGAATTGTACATGCGTGAGATATGTACGATCATCTAATTGACAACCTTAGTTTGGCCATCTGTCTGGGGGTGGAAGGTAGTGGATTTGGTGAGTTTGGTATCCATCAATGACCAGAGTCTTGAACATAATGTGTTGAGGAACCAATTGTCTCGATCTGAGACAATGGTTTGTGGGATCCCAACGTGTACCCAGATGCGTTCAAAGAAGAGATTTACAGTGGCCTCTGTAGTGATATTATTCTTGCAGGTGGCCATAATCGCCATCTTGGAAAAGCGATCATCAACCACCAAAACAAAATCATTGACCCTCTTGGTGGATGTGAGGCCTGACATGTAGTCCATTGAGATGGATTCCCACAGCTTGTGAGGAGTAGGCAGAGGGGTGTACAAGCCCTGTTTCTTAGTGGTTGGTTTAGTAATAGCGCATGCGATGCAAGACCTGATATACTTTCCAACATCTTGTTGAAGTGTAGGCCAGTAGGAATGTTTTTGCATCACTGCCACTATTGTTTTGACACCAAAGTGTCTTGCCACCCTACTGTAGTGAGCTTCCCAAATAAACTTCACGCGCTCTCTTGATGGAATACAGAGATGGCCTAGACGACACGACAACCCATCCTGAAGATGGAAATTAGTGACCAATGAGTTTTCCCCCAACATTTGGTAGGCGGTGGAGAAGTCAGGATCTGTTTCATAGAGGTGGGGTCATCCGTAAGTCTCATGGCCAAAACAGTCTAGCACCATGTTGAGTGCCACGACTGGAGGTCGGCTGAGGAAATCAACAATGCGGTTGGTACTTCATGTTTTATACTTGATGTTGAGGTGGAACTGCTGTAATTATGTGGACCACTTTTGATGGTGGTCATTATGCAATTTTCCTTGGGTTTGAATGAACTATAGTGGCTTGTGATCAGTGTGGATGATTGTCTCCTTTCCTAGAATGTAATGTCTCCACTAGCGGCAGGCTTGCACAATGGAGTACATTTCTTTGTCATAAGTAGGGTACTTACGAACAACATCTGATAGTGTCTCACTATGATACGCCACAAGGTGGTCGTGTTGAGTGAGAACGGTGCCCACAACATAGTCTGAAGCATCTGTCTCGATCTCAAAGGGATGTTGTAGGTCCGATAATGAAAGTACTGTGGATGAGCACAAACACTGCTTCAAGTCATTGAAGGCTTTTTGTTGGGATAGGCTCCACACAAATTTTTCCTTACCGCCACCCCTGGTTACTTGGCTGAGGGCCCATGTGATATGAGAGAATCCCAACACGAACCTGTGATAGAAATTGGTGAGGCCCAAGAAGATTTGAAGCTCAGTGAGTGTGGTTGGGGCTGGTGACTCACAGATGACTTGGATCTTGGTTGGATCCACATGCACACCGTGTTTATCAATGATGTATCCTATGTAATGGACCATGTCCATGCCGAAGGAGCATTTTTCCAAGTTTTCATATAGTTTGTGCTATCACAGGGTGTGCAAAACCTGTTGAATGTGTTGCAAGTGTTCCACCCAAGTCTTGTTGTAGATGAGGATGACATCCAGATACACCACTACAAAAGTATTGGTGAAAGGTCGTAGGATATAGTCCATCATCCTCATAAAAGTTGTCGGAGCATTTTTCAAACCAAAGGGCATGACCAACCATTCAAAAGTACCTTCTTTTGACTTGAAGGTGGTCTTCCATACATCTTTATGTTCTATTGGGACATGGTGGTAGCCAGACTTCAGATCAATCTTACTGAAGTATTTTTCCCCCGTGAGATTATCAAGGAGGTCATTGATTCGGGAAATCAAGTATCAGTTCTAGACTGTGATTTTATTCAGGGACCAGTAATCAATGCAAAGTTGCTAGGTCCTTTCTTT
>ML776970.1:6858-20382 GCA_009831015.1 Picea engelmannii | reverse complement strand
TGGGTGCACCTCTATGAGGTGAATTTTCCTGAGTATATAGACTCAGTTGTTGTATTTTGTAAGCATCGATGGTAGAGTAGAGCTCCCTACTGTAAATTTTAACATACATCCTAGTTTGTTGGATATGCATCTGTATCTAAGATATCTTGTTTATGACAGAAATTTTTTCTCGCTCCGTCTAATTTTCGTCTCATGCTTAGAGAGTTCGTGACTGACTGAGTCGTGCGAATTATTGCAGTTCTGTTATGATAAATGATTTATCGTTGCATTATTGTATTCTCTGGTTTTCTGTATTTAAGTGCAAGAAGACCTTGTGTTTGGATGCCTTCTTCTACAGTTTGTTAGGAACCTGTCATTTGTAACAGACCTTCACACTCTTTCCATATAAGTCTTCCATCTGTTCACACTTTACTACAACTCACTGTCTGAATTTTATATAAGACCTCACTCACCTATGCATGCCTAGCCTAGTTTTGAAATTGAAATGATATTGTTTTGAGTTGGCTTCCATTTGGTCACCCCATCTATAAACAAAACGTGACATAAAACTGATGGGCGTCGGGCTCTGCTCCTGCTAGAAATCCAGGAGTGACTTCCGTCGCCAACAGAAGCCAATCCCTCTTCTTTCACCATATTTTTCCCAATCTCTCTCTGCAACTCCTCTTACAAAATCCTAACAAAGAACATTGCAAACAATTAAAAAAATATCATTTCTAATGTCATATCTAGAAATCAAGCTAGGTTCATGCAAGGGAGATAGCTAGTAGATAATATCATCATGGTGAAGGAATATATTCATTTAAGTAGTGAGAATAAAGACAAAGGAATGATTATAAAAATCAACATGGAAAATTCCTTTGATGGGATAAGACATTACTTTTTGTTTGATGTGTTGTTTAAATTCATTTTTTTTCCTTCTTTCATTTGATGGGTTTCTTCTTGTATATGAATATATTCATTTAAGTACTGATAATAAAGATAAAGGAATGATTATTAAAATCAACATTGAAAATTCTGTTGATGGGGTAAGACATTCCTTTTTGTTTGATGTGTTGTTTAAATTCAATTTTTTTCCTTCTTTCATTTGATGGGTTTCTTCTTGTATAAGCAATCCTTGGATAGCCCCCTTGGTTAATGGGAGACCCACACATTTTTTAAGAGGAATCCATGGGTTGAGACAAGGTTTCCCCTATCCCTTATACTCAACATGATTATGGAAGAATCACTAAGCAAAAAAATAGAATCTGAAAGACTATTTAGAGAGATTCCAGGGATTAAAATTGTTTGGGGAGTCAAAAGAATAAATCACTCACAATTCATATATGATACTCTTTTTTTGGGTGGTGCTTCCTTTGTCATGGTTGAGATATTTAAATAGATCCTAGAACTTTTTACTAGTTCCTCAAGTGGAAACATAAACAAACTAAAAATCCAAGTTTTTGGATAAAATGTCAATCCCTAGCTTCTTCAATCCATCTCCCACATTCTTATGTTCCCCTCTCAAGTGTCATGGATCCCATTCAAGTATCCGGGGATGCATGTTTTATTGAGTAACACTTTAGCACATTAATGTAATAATTTCATCAACAAAATCAAATTAAAACTTCAGCAGTGGGGATCTCAATGGTTAAACATTGTGGGTTGAGTTGTCTTTATAAAATTGTTTCTTTCCACTCTCCCAATTTTCTGGTGCTCAACTATGCTAGCTCCAATTGTAATAATGTAACAAATCGCTCAAGAGGTAAGAAAATTTTAGTGGCAAGGAGGAAAAACAAACACATGAAAAATTTATTTGATTAATTGAAATATTGTCTGAGCCACAAAAGATAGAGGCAGCTTGGGGATTAAAGACCCTTCACTCATGAATATGGCTTTGGGGGATATCTCATTTGGAGGATGATGATAGAAAAACTGGATTGGTGGAAGAGGGTCCTCCTTACAAAATATTTCCAAGGATATAATAATTGATGCATTGATGTCCCATTGGTAAATAGAAGAGGATTTCATATTTGGAAACTTTTCAAGGTTGTTGCTTCCATCAAATCCAAAATAACTTGGATTTTAGGGAATGGATAATTGACTAATATATGGAAAGATGGAATAATGGGTTATAAGGCATTATAATAGAATCAATATATTCTCCCATTATAAAAATGGATGGAGAACTAGAATTATAGATCTCTATTTGATATTTCAAAAGTGGTATGAAATTTGAGAACACTAGATTAGGTGGACATTAGGATCACCTCCTCCCCACTTGTAGGTTCTCATCCCATCTTTCTTCACAACTCTCAAAGGATGTGCACCTTGGGATCTATCCATTTCCGATTGGTGAGTATGGGGAGAATCATAGTACTCTATAAAGAGTGGGTATATTCATCATCTTCAATCGTTCCCTCTCTCTCAACATTTAACTATCTGGAAGCAGGCCTGGCACTTGAATGGTATCCCCAAAGTTAACATCTCCTACTAGTTAATGGTTCACAGGAAAATTATTACAGTTGAGGAATTACAAAAAATGGGCATCCAAGTCCCATATCAATGTTCAGTATGCCTCTCGAAAGAAGAGATGGTCTGTCACTTCTTTTTGGACTGTGACTTCTTTGGTTAGGTTTGGTACTATGCCTTTGTATAAATCAGTCATTGAGTACACAAGCCCAATTCATGGAAACACATGTTGTCCTCATGGAATACAAATTATAAGGGAATTATCAAATATAAGTCCACATTTTTAAGACTTTGGATGGCTCAACCTAAATATCTCTGTAGGAAAATTTTGGTTAGCTCAAAGTAAGATTATATTCAAAAAGGAACAAGGTACCCCAAGAGTTGTAGAAGCTAAAGAAAAATTCATCCTTGTATAATTCATCACCTCAATGCATAATGAAATCTCATCACACAAGATTTTGGATTCATATGAGGATAGATGGATACAATAATTCTCTCTTTTATTTTAGCGAACTAATCCAATTCTTTGAAAACCAAATTCAGGGATATCTTGGAAACTAAGAATGAGTGAGAAAATATATCAGAGTTGGCAGCATCACCAAAGATCCTTTATCCTCTTCTTTGATGGGTCATCCACAGGAAATCATAGGGTGGTAGGTGTGGGGTGGGGTGGGGCAGGGGTGTCGTTTTGTATCTTGAAGAAAATATAGAAAAAATCATATTCTTTGGGCCTAGAAAAGGATACAAACAATCAAGTAGAGGTCTATTCTCTTTACCATTTTATTCTTCTAGAAAAATATTTCTAACTAAACTCTTTGATTTTCATCAAAGACTCAAGCATAATAATCAATATTATGGTTTTGAAAACAATCCCCTTAGATAACAAAAATTATTTGATCATAGCCCAAGTACAAAAGGAGTTTGGTTGTTTGCATAAGGCCCCATTTTACCAAGTATTTCAAGAACAGACCGATCAAGTTGATTCATTGGCCAATGAAGTGGTTGTCTTCAATCTTTGAGTCATCCAAGAAATGAGGGTTGGTGCTTTCACCCTATTTCTTAGAAACCTTATAAACCTATGGTCATGAATATAAGGAAATTCAACATTGTATTTAATTTCCACTCATTCATCAAATGTTTCCATCAAATTTCAAGTAAGGAGTATAGATATGAAAGGATGTGCACTCCCCTCACCTACATGCATGAATTAATGGCTACTCTATCTCTTGAACCCATTGTTGAAGGGTCTTTTAGGGACGGTGGGATAATGGTTCATAATGAGGAAGGTGTCTACTATGATGAAAAGAGGAAGACCACTCGGTTAATCCCGATAAGACCTTTTCTCTGACTCTGGTTGGTCCTCTGGAGTTTCAGTTTATCAAAATTTGGTTTGGTGTGTGAACAAGGTGTCTTTTATTACTATTGGACCTTGGAGGAAAGGTGTATTTTGTGTGTGGTTTTTGTATGCCCTCAGGAGTATCAATTTTTCTAGAGTTTTTTTGGCATAGGCCCATCACATTACCTGGTTGTTATCTACACTTGGGTGTCTCTTTATCGGGTGATTTGTCTCTTGTTTATTTTGAGCAATGGCCTCTCAATCTTCCCATTCCTTAGCTTTGGGAAAATCAAGTTATTTGGTATTTATCTATGGAAATTGGGCTTTCCCCTTGATTTTTGGAAACAAGGATTTCATTGGGACCTCTCCTGTGTGCCTAATTTTGGGCCTTGGAATGCATCAAACAAGCTCTAGTATTATTGTTTTTTGAGGTCTTCTAGTCATATGGATTATAGAGAAGCACATGAATTTAAGAGGGTATCGAGAATACATGAGGGGTCAATTCAATGTAACATATCTTCCGTTTTTTTGGTGACCTCCAAGGACCACGAGAATCAACACCAATGCACTTCGTAGAAAACTAAAATTATGAATACCCTTGTACAACAAAAGCATAAAATTGATGAATTGGAGGTTGTGTAACATGATTATCAACTTGCGTAAAGATTCACACTTAGTATCTTCTAACCAAATCATGTATACATACTTTGTTTAGGTAGAAGAAGACAAAATGCATTAGATGTTGGAATATATGGATCTCGAGAATAAGAACTCCCTTCCTACCAACCATGGGTAGGAATAATCTAATAGTCTCCATGTTCTTTGATAATTTTTTATGTTCAACAAAGAAATTATAATTTTAGGATTCTTTTTTAAGTTATATACCTGTAAGTTTTTATAGAGGAATCACTAAGATGCAATAAGTGTAAACTTATACATTAAACAAATTGTGACTTTTGAGAGCTGCCCATCATGTTTGAAAACTTAGGACAACTATTTTTGTACTATGTTGTTCATATTTTTGCTATAAATTTTATTATACAATTTTCCCAATTTCGGTTAAAAACAAATTTATTTGCTTAGAAATTTTACACACATCAAGGATTAATATATTTACTTTGATTTTATTCAAATCCTTGATAGCATTTTATTCCATGGACTCTTGATTACTTGTGGAAGGTTTACTAGTAGTTGGAACATTAGAAGAAGTTTTGAAAGTAGGTGATACATTCTAGTTCTTTTTTCTATTTTTTACTTTGAGTATTTAGTCGTAGTTTCTGTTGGACTAGTCTTTTACTCTAGGTTATAGTCACTTTGAACATGTATTTCTTCTTCTACTTTCTCTTCCTTGGGAAGATTAAATCCAAGGAACATGTCCCAGAGAACTATGGTCATTTCATTAGGTTGTTCTTCAACCTCTTCTTCTACTTCTCTTTCTGTTTGTTCGCAAGATTCTTATGTTTGAATGCATTCATCCAGAAACCCATTAGCCACCAAATTCATGGAATTTAACCATTGATGATAGGTTTCTTCTTGAATAGTTAACTTGATGATAATTATAGAAGTTTTCCATAGCTACACCCTCTAAACCAATATTCAAGTTCCCAGGTGGGGATTCAATAAGATTTGGAGTAATAGGTCTTATAAAGAAGAGTATAAATGGACATTGAGTTGAGTTACCTTCTCCAGAATTTCTTTTAATATCAGTGATGTCATTTTTCAAATGCTTAATCATTCTTTGTAAACTATCCATGTCCATGGAATCTTTATCTTTTCCCTTTATGATTGTTTTAGGTTGCAGCCTTGGCAATATTACATTTTTCTTTGGATGAACAATTTAATTTTTAGCAAATGTAGCATGGCTTTCTTTACATCCCATGATTTTTAACTCTACATTTTTTGCATCTTTGAATTTTAAATCTAAAGTGTTCCTTCACACTCATTTGACAAACATGGAATTGGTGGTTGGTAGATCATTTGCCTAAACTTTTATTTGAAGTTCTTGGGTAGGTTTTGTATATGTATTAAACTTATTAATGACTATGGTGAAACATTGGTTGAATTCTGTAACTCTTACTTAAGGAACCATAACTAATCAAAATAGTTCAACCATTAAGGCTCTAGTAGTAGTCTCTTCCCCAAATTTATCCAAAAAGACCTTTTGAAAATCACCCCAACTCGATAGAGAGAACATGAGAATGGGCATTGATTTCCCATATGGCTTGGGTTTACCCTAGACACCACCATCAAACTAGGCCATCACTCAACCAATTTGTTGAGATCATACACAAATTTGTTTGACGCTAGCTATCATTTTTAGTTGTGTTATTCATAGCCAAGTCAAATGTTGTGAGCACCAAATAGCCATTGCTCAATTCACAGTTGAAGAATCAACATACTAGAATAAACCCATATTATCTTGCATGCAGGGGTGTAGGGTACTAGATACAGTGTTATAGCAGGTTCGAGATTGATTCGTCATAGTAGAAAGTTGTGTTGAGATTCAAGGGCATGGGGTTTTTCCAGCGGTGAAGTATGTTGCCTACTCCTTCAAAATATAAGATGTACAATATGGGATAGGATAATAGTTTGGAAATAAAGTATTTATTCTCTTTGGTCCAATCATTGAATCCTCATAAAATAAATCAACCCCAACAAAGGAGATTTGTAAAATGTTTGTAATTCATTCCTCAGTTGGAACTCCCATCTCTGGAACCAAGAAAGAAAGCCCTCATTTTCTATGAATGTGCTCTAATAGGAATTTTTATAAGCCTATGGACTATTACAAAAGTAGTGGAAGCTTGGGTGGATGAGTAGTGGTTTCCCAATATTAAAGGATAGGTATCATATTTTACTTCTCACTATGGCTATTTTGTCTTTCTTTTTCTTAATAGATAAGAGCAGGATTCAATATTCCACTCTAGACCTTATTTTATGGGATGTATGGGAATGTATCTAGCCCCATGGTCATTATACTTCAATCTAGAAGAGGAAATTATAATATTCCTGGTGTGGGTTATACTACTTCATCTCCCTCTAATTTGTTGGGATGATTGTACTCTTAGAGATATTGGAAATAAACTTGATAGATTCGTTGACCAAGAATAACAAAAATGAAACCAATTCTCTTGTGAAATAATATGCATGGAGGTGGATTTGGAGAAGGGACTTCCAAAATATTTGAAAATAAATATTTATGGGTGGAGCCATCATTAGATTCTAGACTATAAACAAATTCCATTCAAATGAAAATATTTGTCATGTTTATGGACATTTTGCTAAACTCTATCCAAAAACCTAAGAGGAGCATCCTATGTCAGAGAAAAGTTCAAGAGAATATTCTTGAGTTCAACATGGTAAAAAATAGGAACAAGAATTATTAACTCAAGGGGTCATCTCAGTCAATAGCATCCCAAGAGGTTTTACCCACCTCAAGAAGCAATCAATTTCAAGTATTTGGGAACCTAACAGATTTAACAAATCCAAAAAACTTGGAGAAAGAATCTAAAAAGGAAGCAATCAAACCCAACTCTAGATAAAAATTCCTTAACAATGGTATAGATCCGATCCATCCCCCAAGGATGTTAATATAGAAAAGGAATAATAAAACTAAAAGGATGAAGACGAAGCAGAGGAAATAGAGGAGGAAGAAGAGGAGGCAGATAAAATAGAGGTAGAAGAGAACGAGGAAAAAGAACTAGAGCCAGTAGCAAGGGTTCACTTTGAATCCTCTAAATTATTTTCCAAAATCATAAAGAAAGCATCAAATCCCTCCCCTCCCTTCACAAGGGGAAGGGAATTCCAATCATGAATAGAGGACTTATGAGACAAAAGAATATCCTCCAGGTATATCAAACACTTTTGGAATTTAATTTAGGGAAGGATTACAAAAGAAAGTGATAGATATGTTTTTCTTATGTACTTTTATTTGTGATCAATTTGTATTAATATATATTTTTATTTATGAATTTGGCAAGAAAATCCTTGTATACAAATTCACTTTCTCTCCTCCTAGTTACTTAAGGGGAGAAAGGAAAATCCAAAAAAACTACAAGTTAGGAAATATATTCAATCAACACCTTTTTGTATGTTTTCTCGGAAGATTTGCTATAAAATTTTTAATATAAATATCTCCCAGTTACAGTTAAAAACAAAATCACCCTAGTTTGTGATTGATCCAATTGGTAGATTGAAGTACCAAGTGGAGGATTTATTTTCAAAACTATAAGGGAAAAGTTGACACACTACATCCTCATGTTGTACATTCATCAATTTGATTGTTAGGGTGCATTTTTTTATATGATCCTCAAGAGGACCATATAGATCAGGATCATGTTTTGGCATTAATTGCTCAGGATGATTCAATAAATTATGTATTTTCTTGGGCAATGCCAAAGCATCTCATGTTGACCAAGTTTGATTCTAGTTTAATTGTTTTCCATATTTGAGAAGATAAAATTTATATGAGTTTTTTGAGTCAGATTTTGATTATGATCGACCTTTATATTCTTCAATTATTGTTGAAGATGTTGTAGGATTTAGAGTTGGAGGAATTAACTTTAGAGGTTTTGAAATCTCTTGTAGTGCTAACTCAACTAAATCCTCCATAGTACGAATTAAGGTTTGTTCACTAGTTTGAGTAACTATTTGTGAAGTACTCATTCTTTGAGGAAGTAATGGAGCAACATGCAAGGCACCAATATGTCTGGTGTATGCCCAAGTTATACATATAAATGTGCTAACCTCCTCATTTGATACTATGTATGGAATTTCGGTATCAAGATTTTAGTTTTAACCACTGTTTATTTATTGTTTATCATAAATTGTGTGGTAATTCCTACCCTATCACGGGCTTCCTAAGTTATCACCTTGATTATTGTTTGGTGTCCATACTAGACATTTCTCATGGGCACGAAATCCCCATTTACCCTTCCAATACTTCGAGTAATAAACGACATGATTCTCTCTCATTTATTTTCTGCCCTATCTCTTAGTGGGTTCCCTTTTCATTTTAATTGAATTTGCATTGCTTATCATTGATTTTAAATGTTTCATCTAAAACTTTGTTGTTGTTTGAATTCATATGCTTACCACCTACACATTCACACTCATTGTTGCACCATTTGCATATGTTTCTTATGAATTTTAGACCTTTATCTTGGGAAGATGCATGCTTATGATTGTCCATATCTTGCGCTTTTCCTTTTCCATGCATAGGTCTATTCCATGCACTTGGAATGCATTTTCTTTCCTTGTCAAAATCATATCCTCCATTGTATTATATAATTCTTTTATTATTTTTTTAGGCTTTATAATATGAAAAAGATAAAATAATGAAACATTTTTCAAAAAGAGAAAGGGAGAAAGAATATTTGAGATATTTATTGTTGAATTCTTTGTGTGGTAGTAGTTAGTCTATGTTTCCTTTGAACATAGAACCTATTGTGAGTTATTTATTTATAGTTGGGTTTAAATATTTCCTTAAGAGTTGTACCATGATTCAAAACTTGTACTCCTCTAATTGGGTATTCTTCTGATCCTTATGGATAATGCCTCGACTCCTCCTACATTGGTGTCAATTGCTACCCAAGTCCTTATGTTGTTGTGTTAATGTTCAAGGGAAGTTTATAACCTATGTTGACCATTCCTTAGTTATCTTGACCATCCATGTTGACCTTCCCTATGTCAAGTTATTCTAAATTCATCATCATCTCCAATGTTTTTTCTCATGTCAGTGTGGAAGGATTCATTAATACCTTCTCGTTAGAGGGTAACTCTTAATAATCATAGTGCATTACTTTGAGAGATATACCTATAGACTTTTATCATACCTTGGGGATTGTAGTCATCAAAGGTAGGTTCCCTCATTTTTGATAGAGGATTGAGAGCAATGACTCATGATAAATAAATTTTATTAGTGTTCAACCTTAACACAACTATTCACATTGGTTAGAATGTACTTAGTACACATTATCATCATTGGTGGGTGACCTAACATATTTTAATGGAATACCATTAATAACCAATGACTAGATGGTTTCCCCTATGTTTGACTTCATTTAATTTACTCACATGGTAGTAATTTGTACACATTATGGATTGGGTTTGAATACCTTGGGCTCTGGTGATATATTTATTTTCTACTCTTGCTTAAGTTTATTATATAATATCATTATCATGTATTTCCTTGGTGGAGGATTGGTTTTATCGTTTCACTAATCTAGTTGTTCTTGTGATTACACTAAGGCGTATATCCACTATGTATTTTCTCATGGTTACCTATTATGGATCCACTATGTATTCTTTCATTTCCATGCTTTTGCATTATATATATATATATATATATATATATATATATATATATATATATGGAAGCAATGCTTATTTCCCACCTGAACGTGGGTATGGCTAACTTAGGGAAGAGAATAATTTAATAATTTTGTCTTTGTTTGTAGGCACCTTCTAGATTCTTGATTTACTAAATTCATAAGCAGTTCACTTGGCCACTTCTTTAGTTTTTATAATGTATTTTAATCATGCACTCATTTTATGTCCTCACACATTAGGGGCATCTTGTTATACCTATGTTTGGTCCTTCAGATTGTTAGAGTAGAGCTTGGTCATTATCATTTATTATAACAATAAGTTACCATTTCCTAAACCAATTAGAGCCTAATTTACCTTATGTTCACTACCTATAGTTATGCATCTCATGTTTAGATCTTGATTCATGCATCCTTTAGAAATGGTTCCCAACGAATAGAGCGTGCACACATGATAAAGTGGCCCAAAAAATTATGCAGGTGCAAGTCTTGAGTAGATATTATTGATGCCACACACTTTTAGGGTCATGATCTTTCTTTTCATCCGATATGAACCACTTTCAACTACAAATGATAATTTTTAGGTGAGATTGAGGATCATGTAGAGAGATAGATACCATACCCTTATGTAGATGAAACTAGGTTGAGGTTTGTTGACATCCTATTTCCTTTGGTTTCCTTCTTGAGAGAATCCTCTTGGTTCTCCAAAGTTGATCTTGTCTTAAGTATGGTTGTGTTGGATCACCATTGGTTCGCTCACCATAATGATAGATTGATATCCTCTTATTGTGGAGAAGTTTTATCCACGTTGTTGAGGAAGGAGGGACCCATATTTGAGTGATGGAGGTGATGCAACAAGATCGGGTGATATTTTCTTAGTGTACACAAGTTTGATTTATTCATATAGATCTACCTTATTCTCCCCCCTCTCCCCATTTCCTTCTATTATTTGTATGCATGCTCATTATTTTAGAATATAGGAATTGATGGTGGATTACTTATCCTGAAAGTAATTCATATGTAGTGTCTTATAATTTGTTGAAACGTATATGTCAAAATGGGAAAGGTTTTGCATGTTTAATTGTGCACATATGTGTAAATAATATTGGTGCTAAGGCTTCTCTTAGTCAATATTTCTCACTTGGATCAAACCCAAACTACATTTAAAAGGTGTGTTCCTTTCCTCCTTCAATTGCATTTCTTATCATAAGACATTATTTTAGAGAAAGATAGATAGTATTCTAATAGTTGTTTGGGCGATATCCCAAGCATATAAATAGGGAATCCATAACCTAGCATTAGAGAAAAATACCTACAACAATGCCTTGCCAAGTGTTTAAAGAATCCCTCAATAAGAAGGAGGCATTGAACTAATGGTTTTTCTAGCTCTCTTTTTCTAAATACCATCATTGTTGGCATTCAAAAAATTACCACCCTATGGAGCATGGGCATTCTTAAATGAAATTCAAGTCACATGAGTAAACCAAACATAGTCACAATGTTTAGTTTTCTACTTGTGTGTGACCATTTATTTCCTATAGAGAATGCACACCAAATGTTTGAAAGAATACCTGAACAAAATTTATGTCATGGAATGCCATTATTGTTGGTTATTGTGGTCAAAATGGCCACCCCTATAAATAATTATAAAAATTATGTACATTGAGGATATAAACAATATGGAGATTCTATTATCCAATCTTATCTTTTTTACAATGTGGATTATTGATGTTTTCTTTTCAAAGATGATCCTAACTAGTACCCTTGTTTGAAGTTAGATAATTCATACTAGAACATGTTTCTAATTCACAGAGAGTGTGTTTTGAGCACTGTAAAAAAAGAATATTGTTAGTTGTCATCAAGATGGGTGAAGTAACTCATTTGTGAGTTAATATTCAATTTAGTGACATATGTGATATTAGCATAAAATATATGTAGATGTAACATGTCTCCAATGCTATAATCTCTTGCTCAATTTTCAATGAAAGTTGCATGCATGTTTTAGACCTGGAATACACATTAAAACCTTTTTTCAGTAAATAACATAAGTAAACAGATATAAAATCCCCAAAGGCAATAGGATAATATCATGCACAACTAGATACAACCCATCAGAGCTATTTTGGCACCTTAAGAGGTTCTTACTAGGGATAAGGAGTATGAAAACCACATAGCAGATGGATTACCTTCAAGGAAACAACTACCCAATTACATAAAATAAGATATAAGTGAGATTGAATCGGTTAGATACTTCAAAACTCAGTTTAGACCCACATGAACATATATGAAATTTAGAGAAAACACGTGACATTTTGAAATATATTCCATTAGATCCTAATGCAAATGTATGGGGAACCTTGCTCAGGGCTTGCAAAATTCAATGCATATTGAGATTGGAGATAACCATCAAGAAAAGAAAAATGAAGGCAATGTCTAGGATCCTCATTGCTAATGGATATGATGAATACAAAGAAAATAGATAATGAATCAAAGATTAATTGAGTTTTTATTTGCAAATAACATCTTGCTAGAAAAACATGATCGTGGAGCAATAAAATAGAACAAATGCAAAAATAAAACACAGAATATACAAAATACAATAGAGACACAGATATATGTGGTTCACCCAGTGTAGGCTATGTCCACCAAAGAAATTGCCAGGTCCTTCCTTTATTATTATCCAACAAATGAAGGGATACAACCTACAACACACTCATTGTAACTTTCTCTTCTTTCTCTCACAGTCTCCTCACTCAGATTACAATATTTGCAATGATACATAGCCACAATAAATTTATGTCATAAAGGAGGGCTTCCTTCTAGGGAAAAAAACCCTAATATAACTTCTACCGCCAGATCTATGACCTTATAATGAACGGTATAGATTTACTATGAAATTACAATACACATTTACAAGGCAATTTTTCCTTCGGGGGCCCGCTTGCCCCCAGATCCCCCAGCCGAGGGGATGGACCCCCCGGACCCCGTAGGGGGTAACCTCCCCTGCACTCCCTAGCGTGGAGGAGTGTACATTCTTTCGGGGTGTAAAGTATTCATGGGGTATAAACACGACTAAAAACAAAGACCTATGAATCATGAAGATAATCAATGTCCACAACCAACACATCTTATATTTAGAAATAATTCCTCTAAATTATTTAATTATATGGTGGTCATTTATTTTAACCCATTTATTTCTACTAATAACCCATGTTTTAACTTCACCACCATCATTTATACCGATAGGTGGCCTAATCACATTAAATGAGAAGTTAAGGCTTTAAAGGTAAGGTTAAAGCCCATTATTTCTCAACCATTCCCCTTTTCTCTTATGAATTTTATTGTGTTTCCATGACATTTGTTTGGTATCCTACACATTGTGGACAACATATGAAGCCCTAGGATATAATGTGTTTT
>ML776969.1:1077610-1125121 GCA_009831015.1 Picea engelmannii | reverse complement strand
TCAAACAATTGATTGGTTGTTGTCTTTTATAAAAGACTAGTCTTGCTGATTGGATTGGATGCATACATAAATTACTAAAGGATGATAGTTTTGATTATTAGTACATGCACGAGACTTGTATGTACTAGCTACACATGCATTTCCTGTACATATACACTAGTATGCATGAGTTTTCTTGACTTACGTACTGATAATGTCGGTTAATTGTTATGAATATGTGAACCATGTTTCTTTTCCTTTATACCATAAGATACCTTAACTTCGGGATGAAGTTTCCTGAAGGGTGGGTGTATGTAACAACCCTAGTTGAACAAATGTTTAAGAATTATAAAGTAAAAATTAATTAGGGGATTAATCGTCTTAATATGATATTAATTAAACATGATAGGTATAATAATACTAATTAAATAATTATTAATTAATTAATGGTTGCAATTTGATTAATTAATTGATTAATTAACTACATATTACATTTAATAACATGAGTATTAAATTTAATAGATTAATAAGTTATATTGTTTAAATTAAAAGGTTACGTACACAACAAGGGATAATTTATTAATTATGAGAGGATGAAATAATAAAGGAGAGGATAAGGGGCATTAATGAGGGGGAGGTAAGAAAGTAAATGCATGAGTCGGTGAAGGAGGAATATGGGGGGGGGGGGCTCTTGGAATGGCAGAGGGTGTGGAGTTTTGGATGGGGATTGTATCAATACAGGCAAAGGAGTTGCTGGAGGTTTTGGTCACGGGGGCCAGGATATCCATATGATATCCTGGAGCTAGGAAGTTACCTAGTTGGCAGGGTGGAACTAGGTTTTGGGCAGTGTTTACACAGTGCAGCAGCGGTCAAGAAGGCAAGTGGACAAACGAAGGGTTATTAGCATCAGACCCAGGTATTTAAAATTTTGTAATTGTTTTATTATGTTAGAAAATTTTAATATTCGTTGTTAAATCTATATGCGAATGTGCTCAATTAAAGGAATTTGATAAATTTTACTATTTTGCTCAATATAAAGACAATTTTGAATTTTAATGCTATGTTGTAGAAATAAATGGTTGTTTAATTTATTTGGTTATTACAAGAGAGAAGAAGAATGTGCGAAGAATGAAGAGATTGGAGTATTGCGTAGTAGAAATATATTTCAGTATAGTAGGAAGAGGACTATGGTTGATAGAGAAGAGAAACATAGTGAGATTGAGGAAAGAGACATTGTTGTAGTACTCCAGATCGAAGGAATATCATGCACGGAATGGAAATAAAAGGAAAAGGATTGTCAGGTCAATCCTATAGAGGAAGAGTCATTACATCCCACTCAAGCCAGACTCTACGTCAAACCCACGACCATGTGTACATCTCCAAGGACTGAGGTAAGGTCTTAAAATTTTTCAATTATAGTTAGTGAAGGAAGAAAGGATAAAAGTAAAGGTAGTTAGAGTAGTGGAAGTAGTAGGCCAAGTCAGAATCTGTTAGTATCACCAAGAAATAATATCGCACAGTATGTAATGCCAGGGTTAGACCCCACTTTGATAATGCATGATTTCCATGGAGTGGGGAGAGAAGATTCAAACTAGAATGTGTTTGTCTGTGAAGAAATATGGACCATCAAGAACGTCTAGGATGATGATGCAAAGTTTTCATAGTTGGAAACGACATTTAGAGAACATGCATTAATATAGTACATGAAGTATCTATCCACTGTACCTACGGGACAAACCAAAACGTTGGCAGATATTAGGAAAGACTTGTTAAAAGAGTTCCAGAAGCTGAAGTATAAGTCACAGTGTATTACATAACTGAAAGAGATCAAGAATTTGTTGAATGAGTTAGTATGGGATTTTGATAAGAGATTCAATATATTAAAGGATCAATTGGATTTCCATATTCTAGATGAGTAACATAGGGAATAGTTCATTGCAGGATTGTTTCCGCATATACGTTGCCCTTTGACGCAGCAGAAGATTACTTTGCAGTCAAAATCTCTAGAGATTACCATGAGGTTGGAAGCATCCCATGTAGGATATAATGGCTCAGGGATGGCTCAGGTTCATTCGTGGTTAGTAGCATTGATTAATTAGTTGCAAGAGATTACTAAAGGGAAGGAAAAGAGAGAATAAATTTGGTGTGTTACATGCAGAACGAAAGGTCATCATAAGAACAAGTTTCCAGATTTTAAGGAATATTTGGCTATGGGAGCTCTAAATCCCTTAGAACTATGGTGGGAGATATGAAAAATGATGGGTCATCATCCTACAACTTGTTCATTGATGCAGAAGTATCACAGTACTACTAGAAACCTATTTTGTAATTTTTGTAAGTTTTTGGGGCATGATTAAAAGGATTGTTGCGCACTAGATATAATGAGAGAACGCACCATGGATGCATACATAGTTCAAGGGGAGGAAGGACTAGAAGGAGGGGTGCCACAATAGTTTTATGAGGAAAATCACTCTATGGCATGGGGTAAAACACAACAAACAAAAATGACTGCAGAAATCAACTCTAGTCTCACATATGCTATAGAAACAAACATGTTAACAGGACAAGATAAAAAGCCTACCTTGTCCAAACGTTTGAAGAAGATCTTCGTTGAGCACTTGAACCAAATCTATATACCTGCAACTTGTCCTCAACAACCAAGTTACACAAGAATATGGTGATAATATATAAAGTTATCACATATAATAGCATAATCCATCAATATTCATAACAAATATGCCCATGGAATAACAATTCAAATATTTGCAAGACATTAATTGGACGAGAAATGAGTATTTCTATTAAAATATGATCAACATAAGTGTATGAATGACAAAATTTCATGTCGGCACGTCTCAGAACTAAGTAACTAAGTCCCTTCCAGCTGGGCCTCCACCACTTCAATCCTCCACCAAAGGCAAGCTCATATAAGAAAGACAATGAGGTTCTCCATCAAAGAGGGAAGACCTTGGGGGCTGAACAATGTGTTCATACTTAAAAGGAAAAAGGGATGCAGACTCAATATGAAGTGAATAATTTTTCCAGAGTAACTTTGCTCTCAAATTTGAATTCTTCTCCCTCTTCCACAACTTGGATATGGCCCATTTATAGCCTTCAAATGGAACTGAAGGGTTGAGTCAACGTTTCCATTATATGGAAGGTCAAGATCATGGATCTCGTGACATGACATGGAAACTCAACACCATTTTTTAATTTTGGGCACAAAACCCGATTTACGCGCGTTGTAATGGTGAAACCTGCATGTACACATGATGTATACCTGTTACGACTCGTATATGTGGAAAATTATGTTTTTAGCTCTGGGAATTTGAAAAAGGGGCCTCAAGTATGCATAGGTAAATGGAAAATGCCTTTTGAGCAAGTTACATGGGGTGAGGCAAATCTTGCTATAATAGATGCCCCCTAATGTGTGAGGTCATAGGAGTATCTGAGATGGTTGAAATACATTATAATTACCAGAAGTGGATTAATGGAGACCCAACTAGATGAACTAGTTTCTCATGAGAATATTACAATCCATAATGACTTTGTACACATGGATACCAATTTGAATTACACTGCAGATCCATGTGGAAATATACCAAATAGTTGTTCATGGCTATGAATAGGCAATACAAAGGTAGATACATGCCATAGGTTGTCATAGTCTCGAACAAGGCCCAGTCAAAAGCCAGTCTCAAAATTAATCTGAAGATATTTGTATACAATGGAGTACAATCTGATCTCCCACGATCAATGAAGTCATATAGGTACTGGTCCAATGAATGATAGCAATAGCTCAGAGAAGTTGCGACTATGAACTCATGTCTTCAAGTATTCTACGCAATCCACCAAAGGTGAAAGTCTACATCATGTGAATAAAAGAGTTGAGATCGAAGGAGAGCATTAAGGAATTTCTCATCAGTGAGTATGAGGTATAAAGAAATAGCTTGATGATTTGGAGGAACTTAGATGAAGAACATGTTCATGAACCAATGACCCTGTGCGTCTTTCGCATGCACCAAATGCAAGTAGTGCAAGAAAAAGACCCTATGAATAGAATCCAATAAGGAAAACTACCGACAAAGGAAAGGAAACCACCAATAAGGCTAATGGAATCCAAGACACTGCATGAATCCCAATGTGTGAATAGATTTATTGCCTTCGAACACAAGGGAAACCCCCCAGTCAATGACCAATGAGGACATGTCGACTGTTGGTTTCAAGGTTACCTACCCATAATGAAAGTAGGACGAAGGTGCATAGTAGGACTTACAACTTCATGTAACTCTGAGACACACTGAGGGTATGGATGACATGAAAATTCAAGAGTTATGAGGAATTATCGACACAGGTTTATATACATCCTTTGAACAAGAGCATGAGACATATGGAGGACTCTGGCAACATAGACTCAATGATGAAACTTTGTGATGCAGGAAGCACCAATCAAACTCTCCATAGGGACTGGAAGAGTAATGAGTCAAAGGAGTAAACTCTAAGTAATGAGCTCATCTTCCTAATTTCATGCTAAGCCCAAAATTTTGATGACAAGTGGACTCAAAAGTTTGTGCTCTGTTCAAAGATGACATGACTGCTTCCAACATGAGATAATATTTATTTCCCACCTGTCTTTTTTTGTTTTTCATAGACAAATGAATGCTATGATACACAGGAGGAAATGAGTGTCGTGAGTAAGCAACTAGCTCCAACAGTGGAGCATAACTATGCTCAATGCAAGGAGGTGCATGCAAGATATGGGCACTTGGGGGAATGTTTCCTTGTAGGGTACAGGGTGTCAAGGTGCAAAGGATATAAACAAGGCTCTGCTTGGATGATGATGGAAACTACTAGGATAATAGGCTTATAATGCAAAACAAGAACCATAAATAGGATGAATACTGCAAGAAAGAGAATGAGATGCAATTACAACTTAACTCCAAAGAATGTTCCTTTTCATAAATTTTGTCCCCTAGGCCCGAAAAAGTATAAAACAATACCCAGGAGAAGTCTTCTAGCCACTAGTCACTAGAGTATTCATTTTTCAAAATTATTCTACTTGGTACGAAAAATGGTTAAACTTACACCAAATAGACGTTCTTTCAAGTCCAATTAACGAGTGTGAAAGAGACAAGTTCACTCGACAATCTTTTCACTTTTTAAGAGAGTCAGAAAAGAGCTTAAACAAGACTTGTGGGAGTCCCATAGGTATAGGTCATCATGCTTATGAGTGATAATATGAGGTTCGAACACAAAGTCATATCATAACTATAAAGGACTCCAGGTCTTTATGAAATAATCTCTGTGTGGGCACTAGATGGCACAGAGGTTCTAACTAGGGTACCCATGTTTGGTAAGTCTCTACCATTCAATAACAACACTTCTAGTAGCAGTAAGGAGGTTCTGTGTCGCTAATAAATGGCTTTGTACCTAAGGCATATGGATCACAGTCATAGGATAATGCAAAAATGCAAGATGGATTGAGGACCTATCCTATATGTTGGTCAACGAAATATACCTGCCAAAGTCATGAATGGGCGAAATGGTGCTAGAAACCGCAAAAATCCCCGGAACAAACTACCAAAACCACCTCCTTCCACTGCACTATTAGTCCACTAGGATAAATTATTAGCAAAAACTATGTAAAGTGGGAAATTGTTTTCTATAAATAGTAAAAATAACCAATTTTACCATACCATTTCACATTTTCACCCAAATAGTGCATTTTGGTCCAAATTTCCCACAACCCTCAAGTGTCGATTATGGGAGCTATGAGTGACGAAATTGACAACCGTCTGGACCAAGTAAGTACTCTTTCCCTCCTCTTCATTTCTAGTGGATTAGAATTTTAGATTAGGTCTCATTTTTTGATTTTTTTAAGGCACAAATTAGGGATTAGGGTGTATGCGGGCTATAATTCATCAAGTCGCATATACGCAGCCCTATACGCGACTGTTACAAAAAGAAACTACGTATATGCGGCTCTATACATGACTTTGTAAACTGAAACTCACGTACAAGTCTGTAACTTGGTTTTTAAAAGAAGTTTGACTCAAAAAATGGATTTGTCTTGCAGGATGGTACTTGAATGGAGAGAAAGAGAGCATAAGGATGTTGATGTTGCAGTGGAAAGAGACCCAAGGGCCCAACTAGCATTAAAAAGATGCGGGCTTTATAAGTTTTTGGCTCTTAAAGGGATGAGGGTTCAAAGTAAGGTTGCTCCAAATGATGGTGAAATTTTTGGATTCGGATACAGAGGCCTTCAACCTCAATGAGAAACCATTGAGAATTGAAGTCGAGGATATCTACTTTCTTATAGGATTTTCACGTCAGGGTGAGGTGGTGAACCTCAAAGCCAGGGGAGCTGGGAGTTTGATGAACATAGAGGACTACATCGCCACTCATTGTTTTGTAGGCACATAAAAGGTAGGGAGCCAACTCCCCATTAGGGCGATTAAAAACCTGAGTTTGAATATCATCGTTCTCATGCTTACACAGATCATGGGGTCGGCCTCATTGCACCAGGCATCAAGGCCACTGATTTTCTACTCTGTGGAGTGCTTACGACCCACAGTGTATGATTGGTGTACATCACAACTGGCTACTATGAAGAGCCAGTTAACAGACTGCAAACATGGTAGGAAGAGGAACTTCGGGTTCACATCTATCTTGCGTAGTTTTTCTTTGAGTGGGTTCCAGGATTGAGCCCTAGAGTCGAGATTTCTCCAAATAGACCATGCGATCCATCCATGTCATGATGGACTGAGGTGATGAGGCGGTTGGGAGGTGGTGGGGTGCCAACCCCCTACAACGATGTGTTCTTCTTCTAGTGGCACTGACAGGTGATAGCCCTGGAGGAATACCCTTATGCAAGGATCGACTTCAGAGGAGATCCATACATTCCATTGCCATCGGGTTCCACCTATGGAGACATAGGTATGAGACAATTTTCAAATATATTTCATTTTTTATGTTTTTTTAAAGAGAATAAAAAAAAAACAAATATTTTTGGATGGTGTCTAGTATTGACAATTACTTTGTTGTGCAGATGTGGGTTTGCGACGACCAGATGGACTCCCATGACATTGTTGGAGGAACTGAGGAGATGAGCCAGTGGGAGGAGATGAAAATAGAGTGCTTCAAAATGTGCAGGGTAACCTATCTCATTTGATGCACATGATTCCCATGGTTCAGGTAGAGGATCTGCCATAGGCGATGCAGCGGCAGGTGGTGGGTGTGCCTCCTGCATGGGTGTGAATCTTCCGGCATCTCTCAAACATCACTGTGTGTTATCATGATATGCATCCGGAACCATAGGCATAGATGCCATGGTCATTGTATCTACTGGCCATATATGTATTTTGAGGGTGTAAGCCCCAATTTTGTACTATAACATCATATTTTTGGGAGAAATGAAATATAAAAAACATTGGTCTTCGGCGTTACTTATATTACAACGTGTACATTGGTGAATGTGTTATCTTTACTTTAGTTATGTGACAAATTCCAATCTAAAACATAATTAGCATATGCATCAGATACATAATTAGAACTTCTAAGTATGTGATTATAAGTAATAAAATCAAAATGTCGTTCCAAAAGTCATACTCGTAGGAATAGTCGGAGTAGAGTAGGGTCTCGCACACGATAACTGTTGTTCAACTGATATACTACTAACTGGAAATCCATGAGAACTTCTAAAGAACGAATACCATGTGAAATGGCATCACGTAAAATCTCTATGACGACACTATATTCAACCACATTATTTGTTGATGGCCCTAGACAAATGCCACCTGAAGACACCAGTTGATCCTTGGGTGAGTAAACAACCCAAGCGACGGAAACCAGGTTTTGTGTATGACGACTAGCACCGTTTGCGAATCCTAAGTAAGCTGAAGACTCCATTGACATATGCCAACCAAGGGAAAACTCAATAATCATGCTGATGACACAAAGGAAAATATATATACACTAAGATACACTAGTATACATAGAGTTACGCCCAATCTTGGGGCTCAAGAATAATATATTTTCAAGTAGATCCCATTTCTGGGCTCAACCAACATATTCCCTTCATAATCTTCTAATTCGTAGGCTCATTTTTCTAAGACATGTCACACAATATAAGGACTGTGCCACATGGGGTTGAAATTGCCTACCCCCAGTGGTTATTTGGCTTTGTCATACAAGAGGACCAAGTCACCCTCAACGTGATTCTGAGGAAAGAAAGACTTATCATACTGGACCTAGACACGTCATGTATTCTCTTCGATAGTTGTAGAGGCATCTCGATGCTGCTCATGTAGACTCTCTAGGTGTACGAGGCATTGTTCAAGATCGTAAGTGTCAGGTAGGAGCTTAATTGCTAGTCCAAGAGAAGGGATTTCATATTCAATAGGGAGGATCGACTCCACACTGTGTACTAACTGAAAAGGAGAAAAACCTATGAAGTCTTAACCAAGGTTCGGTATGCCCAGAGCGCAGGGTAAAGAATGAGATGTCAGTCAGATTTTCTTTGGTTGACAATTTTCTGCAAAATGGTCTTGAGATACTTGTTCACGGCCTCCACTTGTCCATTTTCCTGGGGATAGTAAGGTGAAGAATGACCATGTTTAAACCCCAATTTCAATTCTAATTCTTTCATCATTTCACTCTGAAAGTGACTTCCATGATCAATGACAATCTCACTCGGGATTCTGAACTAGGCTATACTTTGATTGAACATGAAAAGAGTTGCAGTATTACCATCAGATTTAATTGTAGGCATGGCCTCTACCCTCTTAGTAAAGTAGTCTATGACCATGATAATATGTTGATGCCCCCTAGCCGAAGTTGGGTTGCAATCCACGAAATCCACCCCCCACTTGGTGAAGGGACCGACGGTGATGACCAGGTGAAGAGGGTCTAGATGCGAGTGCATATTCCGAGTGAACACCTGGAAGGGGTGACACTTATTGAACGCTTTGACATAATATTTAAAAATAGACGACCAAAAATAACTGGCTCACAATATCTTCTGGGTTGTCATAAGCCCAAATAGATGACCACCACAAGCCCCAATGTGAAATTCATTAAGAACAAACTCATCCTCCTCATGAGTCAAGCAACGACGCAAGACATTATCTACACCTCGATGATACAAAGTTTCATCGACGATAAGGTAATTCTTATCTTGATACCATATGCATCGTCGATCATCTCTCGAAAGATGCTGAGGGAATTTCAAGGTTTGATGATAGATGAAAATTTCTCCATACCAGGGGTCCGATGACAAGATAAGGAAAATGTGTTCATCTGCAAATGAATCAATATGAATAAATTCCTCATCTAGTTGTGGGAATTCCAATATTAACTCGGAAAAAACCAACGATTTCTTGTATTTTGCCGAAGCAAAATCGAGATCAAACTCTTGAAAAATGAAAATCCATTTATTATATTTTCGTCCTATGATACGCCTAGTAAGGATGTATTGAAATGGGTTGACATCAACAACTACGGTAGTTTTGAAATGCAATATATAGTGTCATAATCTTTGAACCACGTGTATGAAAGCTAAGGCTAGCTTCTCAACATGACAGTACTTGACTTCAGGTCCGACTAAGTTTCGACTAAGGTAGTAAATGATGTTCTCATGGAGATCATCATCCTCCTGAACTAACACCATACCAACCGTCCCTTCAGATGCGATGATATAAATCAATTAATCTCTACTGTAGTCTAGAGGCTTCAACAGAGGCATCGATACCAAGGATTTTTTAAGAGCATCGAAGGATTCCTGGGCTTTCTCATCCCATCTAAACATAGTGTCCTTCTTCAAGAGAGGCATGAAACCCTTAGTAATATTGTCATAGTTAACTATAAATTGACGTAAGAAGTTATCTTTCCCCTATAAACCTTGAAGCTGACGAATGTTGTGCGGGGAAGGAAACCGAAGTATTTCCTCAACCTTTAAAGGATCCACCATGATACCAGTCTCAGAAACTAAGAATCCTAAGAGATGACCCAACCTAACGCAAAAGACTCACTTGTGAGGGTTTAAATGGATGCGATAATACTGACATCTCTCAAAAAATAGCCGAAGGTGGGAAGATTGATCCACTCTCTTGTGAGAGTGAGCAACAAGATCGTTAAGGTAAGATTAGACTATATGCTTGAGATTATGAAAAGAGAATGTCATGGCTCGTTCGAAGGTTTCTCCAACATTTTTAAGTTCGAAAGGCATTTTATGGTACGCGAAAGTGCCCCAAGTAAAAATAAATGTCATCTTATGTTGATCCTCAGGTTTAATCTGAATTTGGTTGTATCCTAAAAATCTGTCCATAAAAGAAAAAACCTCGCTTCCCACACACTCATCAAGAATTTGATCAATGAAAGGTGTCGAGAAGTCGTCTTTAGGATAGGCCTTATTCGGGTCGCAAAAATCCATACACACATGGATTGTTCCTTGCTTATTATTCATGGGAACATGATTAGATACCCATTTAGTCAAGGGAACTGGGTAGATAAAACCAACATTAAGCAATTTCTCCACCTCTGCATTAATAGAAAGGGCCTTCCTAGGATTAACAACTCTAAGCCATTTTCAAACAGGCTTAGCATCTAGGTATGTTTTAATCTCGTGTTCGACAATGCGAGGGTTGATTCCTGACATCTCTTCATATGACCAAGCGAATACATCACATAATTCTTTGAAGAGCTCGATGTAGATCTGAATTTCTTCAAGTGAACAATCCGCACTGATATATACATTTTCAACTTTACCAGGAGTGTGAGAGATGTCGATCATGATAGTAGGAGAGATACTCTCCATGTTTCCTTCGACATAAATGTCATGAGTATCTAGTGGAACTACAGCGTGACTGACTATCTCACTCAAGGTAGATCTAAAATCATCTTGTTCGATCCTAACAAGCTCTGGGAGAAAGTAAGAGCGATGATGCATATCATCCCATGGCCTATCAGAACCATTCATGGCCTCTAAGATTGCTTCATCCAAAAGTAAAGTATCAATGAGGCTATCATTTGAGAAATATGATGAAGTGGCTCATACGGGCTGGAGAACAGGATCCTTCTCGTCTGTCTGCGAGGAGACAAGATCTGGGTTGGGAGTAGAGTTGAGAACAACCTGATACACTATCTCTGCTGCTGACAGTGGAATTTCCATTCCAATATGTGACTGACCTTCACAAGACATGGTCAGGGAAGGTAGGGTCCAAGGATCATTAAAATACAAAGTGCGGAAAGTAACGTACCTCATTGATGAAGAAGACCTATTGGACATGGCATAGATATGATGAACTGGTGCCATGAAATCAAAGGTACCCATAAGGGAGGAATACATTCTGACACCAATATCCTCAGTTTTCGGCTGAGAATTGTCGATCACAGGGATTGAAGGTCCAACTGGTGCATTGGGACTAGCATGTGCAAAGGACAACTGGTCAATCGTCATGATTTTTCGTTCATGAGGAAAACAAAAAGTACGGAAAATAGAAGATACGAATGTAGTCATAGCATAAGTCCAGTTACTCACTAGTAATAAATTATAGTCAAGGGGCGCATCAACCACCTTGACATCCACCTCCATTTTCTTTCCACCTAACTAGACCAGAAAGGTAGGAAGAATATCAAGGGGATGGAAAGAACGACCATCAAATGCGGTCAACATGGTCGGAGATTAAGAGAGGGTTGGAGAGCCAATGGATTTCCAATAGGTTAGGGACATCACACACATTGCAACGCCTTCATAAATAATAGTACATTTGATGGTATACTTTGAGTAAACCACATGGATTTGAAAGGCTACGTGGTAAGGCAAGTGAGGCTGAACATCTGTAATGTCAAAATTGATAACCTTAGAGCCACAGGGGTCTAGAGATCCTAACGTAGATAACAAGGAATTTCATTGTGAAGGACAGGTCTGGAGTACCTCCAAATCCAACATCACGCAAGGGGTTTGGCCCAGATATTAGACAATTGAATAGTTTTGGGTAGCTCTAGTATTAGGGTTGTGGATAGAGCATTTGAGTACTCCTTTTGGAATATGAGGTAGAGGCTCTGGTTTGTCGATTTGTAAAGGCGTCTCCAGAGGAGGGGGAGACTCTAGACCTGGGATAGTCTTTGAAGAGTTGTAGTCGTGAGACCGAGTGGTTACATTGATCTGAGACTTGACCATATTTATGCATAGATGGTCACCTTCATGCGCCAGTGGGTTTTGATTCCCACTTGTCGCATTTCCATCATAAGAGGAGCTCGAGGCCATGTGTTGATTATGCATACAAGGATTAGTCAACACAATGGGTGGTAGAGAGAAGAGCCTCACAAATTCCTTGATTTTTGGGCACAAGTGGGTAAGGTGGTCATCAATACAGAGCTTGCAAGGAAAATTCACCTTTCACCTTTCTTTCTTTTCCTCACCAACATTATTATTCTATTTCTCATTGTTAACATTTTCCTTGGGTTTATTATTATTATTATTATTATTATTCCTCCCACCCTTACGATTGTTACCATGTCCTTTCTTTGTATTCCCTCCTAGTTGTTGGTTACCATTCAGGTTGGTTGATGACTACAGAGAATGAACATTTTCCAACTGAGTGGGAGTGGAGGACACAGACGAAGTTGGTCCTCCTACAAACTGGCTTAAAGACAAATATTTCAACTAGCTTGTCACCAAGTCTGTATATTTAACATTTGTGGAGCCTATAATTCCATTGACATGAGGCTCGAGCTTTTGTATAGGGTCGTAGTTTGACCTTGGTGCGTCAGGAAGAATTTCATATAGCATCCCAGGCTGAGGATATATAATATCTAACTGATGGGCATTAAAAATCACTTCTTCCTTAGATGTAACCCTGGATGTAGAAACATCCTTCGAAAGTTAAGGAAGTAAAGACTTAAGAAACCATTCCAATAGGAACTTTGGAGGAATGTAGGCCTTGATCAACCTCTTCCATATATGCCACTCTTGGATGTGATTTGAGATATGGGTGGCTTTGTCCTGGCAGAGGGTCGACAAAATTTCTATGTCAGCATCGTATCAAACTGACAATTGAAATTGGTTGAGGAAAATTAAAACCATCTGATTAAAATTCCCGTACATTCCCCCTGGTAGCTCTATATACCATTTCATTGCAACCCCCATGAGGGTGCATTGAAACAATATTAAATGAATAGAATCATCGTTAAGGGAATTGGAAGAGCACCAAATATGAAAAGTAGTGACATGATCACCAAGATCCTCACCAATATTTCCCTCGAATTTCAGAATATTCGAAGGAAGCTTGGTAGGGACAGGGGGCCATGTTGGGTCATGACGCACCGGGTCATTCATTAATATTGACAAGTTTGGAAAATTGAGCATGGCCAGAAAGGGGAGTTGGGGTTGCGACATCTGGCCCCAAGCTCCTGGGAAAGATTGATGTTGGGGAATCATAGCCCATCCAGGGTTCTAATGTGCACCATGGTCCTATACGATATTAAATAACCCCCCTCCAAACTAATTCATAAAGGGTTGGTTGGGCACCATTCCAGTAGGAATGTTATGATGAGGGTTGTAAATATTTCCCCTAGCCGGAGTAGCTCCAGGTTGGGGGTTTCCCAAAGTATGAAACTTACCTCCCCCAGGTAGAAATCTAGAGGATAGAGGTGGATTCATCATGCCAAACTTGTTGGTTAGAATTGTTGTGGAGGAGGTAGGTGTAAAGGAAGGAACATGAGCAACAACTTGTCCTCCTGGTTGACTACTTCATCCAGGAGCATTAAGACTAGGATTGGACCCAAGATGAAAAGGAAGTTGGCTTCCAACCGTAGGAGTCTTTTGGGGAATACAAGCACCACCAAAAGAGAGTGGAATATGCGGAGGATCCATGCCCCCAATTCCAATACTAGGATTTAGATTAGACACTCGAATGGAGGATGAAAATTATGATGTGAAATTTGGCATACCATAAGAGAAAGGGCTAGAGGCCGAAGGGATGGACTGAGTATTGTAGCCCAACGAACTAAAAAGAGACCCAAAAAGGTTTGTTACTATGGGTTGAGTATTAACTATAGGCCAGACAAGATTGATGACTGGAACCTCCGGTGCTACAGCTGTAGTGGTCAAAGGAATAGAAGGAATTCCATTAACTATGGTAGGTATGGGAGTCGAAGGACTCCCAATATCTTTCTGACCCAAATCAATAATCATACTTGTATGATCACAAGTCTGGTAGGTGGAGGTGTGTGTACCACATTTGATAACTTTACGTCTTTTAAAAGGGAAAGACTCAAGATGTGGTGGTAACTTCAACAAACGGCGAGACCTGTGGGGAAGCGGGTCTGGCTCCACAATGACTCAAGACTTGAGATATAAAAAAAAATCCTAAGGCCAACTAACAATCAAAGAGCACACCAAAATAAAAAAAAGGCCAATAAGCACACAAATGGGATAAAGTGGTTGAAAGGGGCCTCCCTTCCTAAAGTAGGTATGCCTCACCCAAGAGGGGCCTGAGACTCCCTTCAAAAGATCAGAGGTATCAAAATCAATTATAAGGTCCCTCATGGGCTTAACAACATAGTTGGTAAGATCCCCCCGGAGAGGTAATCCTCCATAAAGGCTGTGTGATGTCTGACCCTTATCCGACTTAGTGTACCTACAGAATAACCCCTGCAAGTAACCTATGTGGTTACCTATGTCAAGCAAATAAAGACACCATGATATAACCAATGCACAAGATAATAGTCATAAGTCAGTTCCACCATATGGGTAGGGTAACAAATCCTGAAATCTTGAAAGAACCACCTCTCACAGAGGTAAAGGTACTAGCAAGACCCCCAGATATGAATAGATCCCCAGAAATATCTCTGACGCTAAGAAGGTATTGGAGGGATATCTCCTCAACCAACCTCAAACGACCTTGTTCTTAAATCCGGTGTGAGAGGAGCCTCCTAAAGTCGCCAATTGTATAATGGATTTCACCACTCCCTTAGTTAGACACATATGTTGAGTTTAATATCCTTGGAGAATTTTACTCACAAAATCCTCTTCCAAGGCTCTAAATCTTAAGCTAGTCTATGCACCCTGAAAGATAAAATCGTTTCTAATCAATTTTAAATTTATCAGCGTTACTTTTAGTGGCTTTGTTTACTCAAAAGATGTGGTTGTGAAACTACTAATGTTATGAATTAGAAAGTAAAATAATTGAATATGAATATAATGCAAAGTCCTAAATTCAATTCTCAATAAATGATAAGATTTTCAAAATCCAATTTTCAATTCAATTCTACAATATTGAATCAAATGCAATCTCTCCATACATGTATTAAGATCAATGATAAGAACCCAAAATATCAACTACCATAATGCCAAATGTATATTGTTTTTTGTATTTTCAATATACAGAAATGAAAATGCAAGGACTGAAGCATAACTTGATATAAAAACCCTACTGTAAGCAAAAAGAGACAAACAAATAATATATCAAGAAGCAAATACCCAACCAAGGATGCAAGGACAACCAATGAAAAAGATTGATGAGAAAGAAAAACCGCCTGAAAATTCAACCAAAGAAAGGTTTATTATCACTCTGTAGGCACTTAATAGTTATGCCAAAGACCCAAGAAGACTCAACAACCATGAAAAATTACCCAACAAACACCAAACTCAGCAATCAAGCAAATAAGGATGATGCACGCGACTGTTAAAAAAAAATCCGCATATGTACGCGCCCTATAGAACGACAGCTCACGTATGTACACGTCTGTCAAGGGAAAACCCGCGTATATGTGTTAAAACACTGCTAGGTTAAGGATAAGGCCAAGAAAATCAGACTCAAAATGAAAATAGGTTGTCAATCAATCAGAGGACAAGAAAACTCAAGATAACTGAGAGAAATCAAAGGAGAAAAACACTCCAAACCCCAAAAAGAAGATTCATTCCCTGGTATGGTCTCCAATTCTATTACGAGGAAAATCATTCTATGGCATGGGGTAAAACACAATAGACGAAAATGATTTCAGAAATCAACTCTAGTATCAAGTATTCTATATAAACAAAGAAGCTAACAAGACAAGATAAAGAGCCTACCTCATCCAGACATTAGAAGAAGATCATTGTTGAGCACTTGACCCAGAGCTATATACCTACAACTTGTCATCAACAACCAAGATACGCAAGCATATGGTGATAATATATAAAGTTAGCACATATAATAACATAATCCATCAATATTCATAACAAATATGCCCATGGAATAACAATTCAAATATTTGCAAGACATTAATTGGATGAGAAAAGAGTTTTTCTATTAAAATATGATCAAAAAAAGTGTATGAATGACAAACTTCCATCTCGGCATATATCGGAACAGAGAAACTAAGTCCCTTCCATCTAGGCCTCCACCACTTCAATCCTCCACCAAAGGCAAACTCATATAAGAGAGACAATGAGGTTCTCCATCAAAGAGGGAAGAGCCTGGGAGCTGAATAATGTGTTCAGACTTAAAAAGACAAAGGTATGTAGAATCAATATGAAGTGAATAATTTCTCCAGAGTAACTTTGCTCTCAAAGTTGAGTTCTTCTCCCTCTTCTACATCTTGGATATGGCCCATTTATAGCCTTCAAATGGAACTGAAGGGCCGAGTCAGAATGTTTCTAGTATATGGAAGGTCAAGGATCATGGATCTTGTGACATGACATGGAAACCTAACACAATTTTTATATTTTGGGCACAAAACCCGATGTACATGGGATGTAATGGTGCAACCCGCATATACTCATGATGTATAGTTTTTAGGGCGCGTATATGTGGAAAAATATGTTTTTAGCTCTGGGAATTGAAAAAATGGACTTCAAGTCTGCATAGGAAAATGGAAAAGGCCTTCTGAGCAAGTTGCGTGGGGTGAGGCAAATCTTGTTATAACAAGTATAATACTCCTAGAGGTTACAATCAAGGAAGAAGGGGAGGATTCATAGGTCGCAGAAGAGGAGGATTCAACTGAGGAAGAGGTGAAATTATATGTTATAACTGTAATTATCATGGGCATTTGGTTTGATATTGTATGAATCCCCATACAACATGCACTTATTGTAGACAATTAGACCATGCGATGAAATATTGTCCGTAGTTGTTGGAGCAAGTTAGGTTTGGGTAAGTTTTGGGAATTGTTGGCACAAGGGCAGACCTAAGGTTCAACTCCAACAATGCACCAACAAACCCTAACTACTGGCCCTTACAGAAACACCTGAGAAGCATATGAAGTCTCACCTGATGTAGCAATAAGGGGGTTGCAAGACACAGGTGTCTACAACCAAAGGAAATGTAAGATGATTCCAGAACAACAATGCAAGACAACCTAGAGATTCTTAACAATATTATGCTTAGCTTCGTGAAGTAGGTTATATATTCTTATCTTTAGTGTAACATACCCCCAACCACCAATAGGCTGGAGAATGCCACTACTAAGACACTCAACTTAGTTCTGACATCATATTATAACACCCCAATATTCAACTAAGCTATGTCACATAACTTTTTCTCTTTTATATATGTATATACACACACAGGGATACATACATATTGAACTACATGCAAATAAACATAAACACACAACGCTCTAGTGAAAGCTTCTCATATAAAGAATAAACAAATAGTTGCATTCTGTAAATATACGATTTCAAACTAAATTAACAATAAACATAGACATGTAGCGTATACAGGGGTCTACCCTTAAACATATGGACAATTATGCTCACACAAGCAATAAAACCCATAAAATAACACATAAATGACAATGTAGCATCTAAATTCATCACATAACCAGTACGTATCTTAGTGAGAATGTCACCAACTGCGTGAAGACTATCCACGAACCTCCCAGCCTTAGACTACACTGTTCATCACTCTCAACAACGAGTCACCCGACTAGACTTTACCTGGGAAAGGGATTCCTAACTAGGCTATAGGTTCACAGTCAACCGAAAAGACTCCCTCTCAGGTGTTCACTCAACCACAACCTATAGCCTCTCCTTCCCCACATGCTTGTCCCACCCAAGGAAGTGTGCCCCTTCTCTGCTCAACAGTTCTTTGGCTGCCCCACTTCCCTTCCAGGGATTCAGAAACAGGTCGGACCGGAAGTCTCAGAGCATTGTAGCTATAGTTTAACACCTTCAAGAAATTGATCCCCAACAATTTTCTCACCCAGAGAATTTCTCATGAGCCCGACCACCCACCTCTTCAATCCCGCTCCCAAGCTGATAGGAACACCAACAGGAATGGTTATCAATCTAGTCTAGTTACAGTGGTAGGAAGATACGAGGTAGCTCAAGGACTGATGGAATGTATCATGGATATTGGTTCTCTGGTCGAAGGAGAAATGGTAATATTCTCTCCTATTATTCCTCACCTTCCCCCCCCCACAATGGCTGATTCCCCCAAGGAACTAAGTCTTGGTAATAAGTATGCATGTCTGCAACTTGACACTTGTCATGTTGGAAGTTTCTCTTGATACACTTGTCCCCTACTTTAGGACTTAGGATAAATTAATTATCCGTACTTTATGTTTTAAAGAAATATTAATATAATATTTCTTTTCGGCTTTAAGCTCTCTACCTTAACTATGTTCTTAACTTTATCCCCTCCCTTTCCTATTTGGTGGAATCTAGTCCCCCTTCTCTTTTATCGTGGTTGGTCTGCGCACAACGATGCATTTTTTTTTATATTAATCATGAAACATATACAAAATAGGCGCTCTAGCTTTTAACATCTAGGCGCTCTGGACTAATTCCAAAACATAAGCATTCCAGCTTATAATACTGGCTCACCAGCCTATAACGCATATCATATACACAAAGCTTCACTGGCCTTAATATTGCGCGCATTTTAGTTACTGTGCACGGTATCCGCTGACCTCAAGGTTGCATGCACTTTAGTTACTGTGCGTTGTATATTCTATCTTTAAGGTTGCACACACTTTAGTTACTAGGCACAGTATCCAGAAATGTGCACACTACATCACTTTACTGCACAGTATATGTGTGTACCATGCCACGAAAGGTGTATTAAAAAAATGATGTCCAAACAACTCACTATCTTAAATATACTTGGATTACATTTACATTTGGGTTCGACTAAGGGATATTACAATCCCCCCCCCCTTTATTTATGCACTGTCCTCAGTGCATCATGTACCGATATACAACAAAATTTTCAAAATTTTTCAAAAAGATGCGGGTATTCTGCCCGCATTGCATCCTCATCCTCCCAAGTAGCATCTTCAGGTCTGTACCAGGTCCATTGGACCTTTACAAGCCCTATGGCTCGATTCTGGAGTTGTGTAATTTTCTGATCCAAAATGCGCACCGGATGCACTTGGAAAGCACCTTTTTGCTCCACCTGAATAACATTCCAATCAATAACATGATTAGCATCAGGTATGTATTTCTTTAGCAATGATACATGGAATACATTATGAACAGACATAGATGTAGGAAATGCAATCATATAAGCAACTGGACCAATCCTCTATAGGATTTCAAATGGTCCACAAAATTTGGCTGCCAACTTGGTGCAGCATCCCAGCTTCAGGGAACTCCTGTTAGCTTTCACTTTCAAGAAAACATGATCACCCACTTTGAATTCTCTGTGGATTCTATTTTTATCAGCATAATTTTTCTATCTGTCTTAGGCAGCTTTCAAATTCTATTTAATTTTCAACATTTGGTTCTCCATCTCCTTGAGCAACTCTGGCCCGACTACTGTTCTATCAGCTGGATTATCCCAGCTTACTGGAGTATTGCACCTTCTGCCATAAAGTGCTTCAAATGGGCTCATCTTCAATGATGCCTGATACCCATTGTTGTAAGAGAATTCTACTAAATGTATGTAGTCTTCCCATTTTGATGGTTTATCCATCACATACATTCTCAACATATCTTCTATCACTCTATTCACCCTCTTTGTCTATCCATCAGTCTTAGGATGGTAATCTTTACTAAAGTTCAGATTCATTCTGAATCCTTTGAACAAAACTTTCCAGAAATTTGTAGTGAATTTTGGATCTCTGTCAGATACAATTGTTTTAGGAATTCCATGCAATCGTGCCACTTCCTTCATAAAAATATCAACAACATCTGTTGCCTTGTGAGTAGTTTTTAGTGGAACAAAATGAGTAGATTTTGTAAGCTTGTACACCACTAACATAATCAAATCATTCATCTTGCCTGTTCTAGGCAATCCCATAATAAAATCCATTGTCACCATTTCCCACTTCCATTTAGGAATGGGAAAAGGTTGCAGCAATCCTGCTGGGTGCCTATGCTCTGTTTTAACTTTCTGGCATTCCATACACCTAGTGATGTATTCTGCAATTTCTCTCTTCATACCTGGCCAAAAGTGTTGGCTCTTGACCATTGCTATGGTTTTCTGATATCCAGGATGCCCTTTATAAGGAACATTATGCATCTCATGCAAAATTATATGTTTCAAGTCCTGGACATTTGGTACAAAAGTTTTGTTCTTGTGCAATAGTATTCCATCTACTCCCAACTTATAAATATCCATCTTCTGTGGTGTCTTACCTTGTTGTAGTTTTGCTATCAATTCTTTGTATTGCAGGTCTGTATTTGCAGCCTCCAGAATTTTTCTTTTAACATTAGTCTAATACATGTTGATGGCTATAGCATGAAGCTCATGCACCCTCCTGCATTTAGATTTGGATGATCAAATAAATATTTCAAACCATTGTGGTCTATTCTTAGCTCAAAACTTTTTCCCATGAGGTAGTGTATCCATTTCCTCAGAGCATGAACTATGGTTGCCAACTCCAAATCATGAGTGGCATAGTTTCTTTCATGCTCCTTCAACTTTCTTGATTCATAACATATCACAAATACATTTTGACTGAGGACTCCACCAAGTCCTTGATTACATGCATCGGTGTATACAATGAAATCTTTATTTGGGTCTGCAATCCTTAGTATTGGAGCACTTGTCAATAATTGTTTCAAATGTTGGAAACTCCTTTCACAGTCCGACGTCCACTGAAACTTCATACCCTTTCTTTGCAAGGAAGTGATTGGGTGTGTTATCTTTGAGAATCCTCCAATGAATCTCTTGTAGTATACTGCAAGGCCCATAAATGATCTGACCTCTGTCACAGTCTTTGGTGTTGACCATTCTCTAATGGCTTCAATCTTCTCAGGGTCCACTGATATCCCATCTTTTGAGATGATATGCCCCAAATAATGAATTTTCTTCTGATAAAATGAGCACTTGCTAAATTTGGCATACAACTGATGCTCCCTTAATACATGCAACACCATCCTCAAATGATGTTCATGCTCTTCTTCTGTTTTAGAGTATATAATAATGTCATCCAAAAAGACAATGACAAATTTGTCTAACTATTCTTGGAAAACACCATTCATTAAGCACATGAAAACAACTGGTGCATTTGACAACCCAAATGGCACCACTGTGAACTCATAATGACCATACCTTGTCCTAAAGGTGGTCTTGTTGATACCTTCCTCCTTAATCTTTACCTGATGGTATATCGATCTGAGATCTATCTTTGAAAAGATCTTTGCATCCTTCAATTAATCAAAAAGATCATCGATCCTTGGCAGAGGATACTTGTTCTTTATAGTCACTTTATTCAACTGTCTGAAATCAATGCACAATCTTAACGTTCCATCTTTATTTTTCACAAACAAGACTGCGGCACCCCAAGGTGATACACTTGGGTGTATATACCCATTTTTTAGAAGTTCTTCAAGCTGCATTTGCAACTCTTTCAATTCTGGTGTACTCATTCTGTAAGGAGTCTTTGACACGGGAGTTGCTCCTAGTGTCTAATTTATAGAAAAATCAAGGTATCTCCTTGGGGATAGTCCTGGTACTTCCTTGAATACATCTTCAAACTCTTTCAGGACTACATAATCCTCCAAATTTGGCACCTTGTCTTTAGGTGTCTCCTCCATATGAACTGCAAATATTTGGCATCCTCTTCTATAACATTTCTTCAGCTGCAATGATGAAATTTCTCTAACGATTACTGCCCTGGGAATTCCCTGCACTTTCCTTTGGTTTCCTTCTTCATCCAAGAAAGTGAATGATTTTTTATGAAAATCCAATAGAGCATGATGTGGGTCCAACCAATCGATCCCAATTAAACAGTTATAGGAACCTAAAGGTAAGATATTCAAATATGCCTTGGTGTTCAGTCCGTTCATGTCCATGAGACATGACTTAACCATCTCATTAACCTTTCTTTTGGATCCTGTAGCCAACTGTACCAACCAATATTTTCCATGCTTGCTTCTTGGTAATTGAAAACTTTCTACCATCTTAGGGTCTATATAACTATGAATAGCTCCTAAATCAATTAAAATAGCAATGGTTTGGTTGTTAATCATACCTTCCACTTCAATCATGTGTGATTGATATTGTACTTTCTTGTTATTCGGGGCTTCATAGATGCTTGGCACATTTATACCCATGTCCTCCACTATTTCAACTTGCTGTACATTATAAACAGTCCTTCCTTTTTCACCTTTGTGAGGACAATCTCGGAATCTATGATCTCCTTTACAACCCCAACATTGAATAGGTGGCTGCCTTGGCCTTTGGCCTTCTGCCTCTATCGTTTTTGGCTCTTTAGAATTTGGTGGTCCCTGTGGACTATTTATGAAGAATGATGGTTTAAATCCTTTCTTCCTCTGATCCACCTTGAACTTATTTTATTCTTCCCAAGCTTTTTGGAAAGTTGGCCTTGCTTTCTGCTAATCATATAGACATTTATCTTGCCTTATGGTCTCTTCCAATGTATTGGGATGATCATATTGTATTTTTTCACTGATGAATGCTGGAAATCCACTCAGATACCTTTGAATTTTAACACGCTCATCCTTGATGAAGGAGACATACTTCAATAGTTCTAGGAATCTTCTTTCATATTCATCTATGGTCATGCTTCCAAGTTTGAGTTCAAAGAACTCTTTCATTTTCTTGTCATAATATCTCTTAGTCAAGTATTTCTTCTCAAAATACTTCTTAAATTCCCTCCAAGTAACGCTCTTCTCTTTAATGTGATGTACCTGCACAAGCTGATCCCACCACATGGATGCCTTTCCTTTGAGTTGATAGATGGAAATTCTACCCTCTGCATGAGAAGAATAATTGTGTAATTGAAAATACTTTCTCATGCCCAAAAACCATGTTTATGTGTCTTCATCCTTCTTGTGTTGTCTGCTAGGGAATGGACTTGTGCTGCTACCTGCTCTTTTATTGGAATGCTTCGGGGAGTAATGGTGGCATCTGCTAACATTTCCTGATTTCTTTTTCTCATCCGAAGGTTTGTGACTTACAGATTTGCTTAAGTCACATTCTTTTTCCAATTTCTTTTCTATTATGTTCAGACTTTGCAATAAATTCACGTTAAAGTCATCCTGCTGCTCTTTGGCTCTCATAATCCTTTCATTATCAGCTTTATGGCTTTGGACATCCTTTTGCAAATTTTTAATGGTCTCTACCATATTCAGGTTTTCATTCCTTTTCTCTCCATGTCCATTGGAGTTTTTTTCCTTCAATGTCCAAATGGACATTCATCCCTCTACTCTCATCTTGTTAACTATAATTTCCCCATGTCTCTTCCATTCCTATGGATTTGGTACTTTATCTGATCTGATCTAGTTGTTGTTAATTCTACCAAATGTCCATCCATTAAAACATATTAGGTTAACTAAATCAACAATCCACGAGAAATATGAACTATTTGGGCTCAATAAATATATCAGAACTATCCTTTCTGATTTCTTGGTGTTGCCACCATGACAATTCTTAGACAAGACCCAAGTTTTGAGAAATTAGCAAGAAATACATGATCGCACAGAGATACATCGGTGAAAGGTGGTTTGCCGAAACCACTTTTTCATAAGTTCCGATGTCACATGCTTCAATATGTCAAATCCACCATTCGTGGGTTGGGTGATGGTTAGTTAGATCACCCCGTCTCATTCGCTCATACATCACATTCGTTTGAAGTTAGGTGAACGCTACCATGTAATGAACTCAAAATTTTTAATCATTTGAAATGGATTAGCCGAGCATGGAAACCCATTGCACTTGTGCGCAAGTCTGTCAGGGATTCATGATTGAGGCTCTATAATTACCAATTCTCAGGTATGGAAGCATCATCTTATCCATCAATGAGAAGTCTTCAAACTGATTCAAAATTCTCATCTCTGCAAAAGTATTCCAGTGTCCACAAAACTGAGGTATATGGACCCAGTTAAATCCAATGAGACTGGTTCTTCGGGCAACATGCTAAATTTTCCTGCGAGTACGAAGGAAAAGGTAGTCGTGCAGATATTGGCGACTAAATTTCACACAGTACCCTTTACTGATTCGAGATTGGAAATTAGGCTGAATCCAATCATGAGAGATCTGGTTATCAACAGACCAGCTACTAAGAAGAAACGAAGCAAGTGACAAAAGAAAGAACCCGTCGCTGGAGCGGCTGAGAGTGTTGGAGAGAATCAACCGGTCTGGTTAGATTCTTTAAAGGAGGAGTTAGCTAAGATGAAATGAGCCCTCAAATACAATTGAGTATATTTCAACGATTTTTGGACAGATGATAACAGAGGCAAGGAAGATTTGGAGATGATAGACCTGTTCTTCAACGGTCTCTTTATATAGGACCACTGCTATTTTGAATCATCCCCTTTTGTAATTTTGGATTTTGAATGAATATACATGTGCAGAAGTGGATTTAGTACTGCTTATGACAAGATTCCACTGATGATGTTACAAATCTTGTTTCCTTTAATATTATGTTTCTTATGGTAACTTATATTTCACCTTCAACTATTTGAATAAAACCCAGAATTCATCTCACTTGCTTGACTCATTTTAAATAATATTTCAATGTAATTGTGTATACCTCTTTCTTTGAATACTATGTAAATTTCCTATTTAAACTCAGGCTCATCATCTTAATTAGTTTTTCAGACGATTTCGAGCGCATAAAATTGAACCTGTGCACCTTTATTTATCATGTAAGTGACTTTATAAGATAAATCATGTTTCCACGCACCTGTATCTGTTATACATTTCCTCTTTGTTGTGCCAATAACTTGCGCACACTACTTCTGCGTTGCGCACCAATATCCATTGTGCACTGTTTCTGTATCACACTCAGATATTTCACATGCATTTCACTCTATGCATTGTTTCTGTCTCACACTCAGATATTTCACATGCATTTCACTCTATGCATTTTATCGTGCTAAAGTTCAATATGCCTTACCACATACAATAATTTGTATGCCCCATTGAATACTCTATCGCTACTGTGCACAACTACCTATGCACACCTTTATCTTCTCTGTAGCGATACAACTCATACTCCTACTGTGTGTGCACCAACCAAACTTCACTGTGCCTTACCATACTGTGCACACCACGTGCACCCTTACCATGTGTATGCACTCCACGCAATGCTAAATTTAGCGTGTGCACCCGTACATATTATTCTTCTGCGCGGTGTCTCAACTTTCCATAAATGCAATATATTGTATACCATACTGTAATCTCGTCTCCATTTGAATTGTTTGGCCCATTCAGGCTCACTGTTGAAAACTGATGCTCTGATACCATACTATAACATACCCCCGACAACTAACAGGTTGGGGAATGCCACTACTCAGACACTCAACTTAGTTCTGACATCATATTGTAACAGCCCAGTATTCAACTGAGCTATGTCACGTAAATTTTTCTCTTTTATATATGTATATACACACAGAGGCATACATACATACTGAACTACATTAAAATAAACATAAACACACAACGCTCTAGCGGAAGCTTCTCATATAAAGCATAAACAAACAGTTGCATTCTGTAAATATACGATTTCAAACTGAATTAACAGTAAACACAAACATGCAGTGTATACCGGGGTATACCCTTAAACATATGGACAATTATGCTCACACAAGCAATAAAAACCATAAAATAACACATAAATGACAATGCAGCATGTAAATTCATCACATAATCGGTACTTATCTTAGTGAGAATGTCACCAACTATGTGCATAACATCAACGAACCTCCCAGCCTTAGACTACACTATTCATCACTCACAACAACGAGCCACCCTCGAGCTGAGACTAGACTCCACCCAGGAAAGGGATTCATAACCAAGCTATAGGTTCACAGTCAACCGGAAAGACTCCATCTTAGGTGTTCACTCAACCATAGCCTATAGCCTCTCCTTCCCCACATGCCTGTCCCACCCAAGGAAGTGTGCCCCTTCTCTGCTCAACAGTTCTTCAGCTGCCCCACTTCCCTTCTAGGGCTTCAGTGACAGGCCAGACTGGAAGTCTCAGAACATTGTAGCCATAGTTTAACACCTTCAGGAAATCGATCCCCAACAAGTCTCTCACTCAGACAATTTCTCACGGGCCTGACCAGCTGTCTCTTCAATCCTGCTCCCAAGTTGACAGGAACACCAACAAGAATGGTTATCAATCTAGTCTAGTTACGGTGGTAGGAAGATACGAGGTAGCTCAAGGACTGACAGAATGTATCACGGATACTGGCTCCCTGGTCGAAGGAAAAATTGTAAGATTCTCTCCTATTCTTCCTCACCTTCCCCCCCCACAATGGCTGATTCCCCAAAGGAACTAAGTCTCGGCAATAAGTATGCATCTCTCCAACTTGACACGTGTCATGTTGGAAGCTTCTCTTGATACACTTGTCCCCTACTTTAGGACTTAGGATAAATTAATTATCCGTACTTTATGTTTTAAAGAAATATTAATATAACATTTCTTTTCGGCTTCAAGCTCTCTAGCTTAATTCTATTCTTAACTTTAGGCCCTCCCTTTCCTATTTGGTGGAATCTAGTCCCCCCTTCTCTTTTATCGAGGTTGGTTTGCGCGCAACAATGTATTTTTTTTATATTAATCATGAAACATATAAAAAATAGGCGTTATGGCCTTTAACATCTAGGTGCTCTAGCCAAATTCCAAAACATAAGCATTCCGGCTTATAATACTATCTCACCAACGTATAACGCATATCATATACACAAAGGTTCGCTGACCTTAATATTGCGCGCATTTTAGTTACTGTGTGTGGTATCTGCTGACCTCAAGGTTTCACACACTTTAGTTACTGCACGCTGTATCTTCTGTCTTTAAGGTTGCACACACTTTAGTTACTGTGCGCGGTATCCAGAAATGTGCACACTACATCACTTTACTGCGCAGTATATGCGCGCACCATGCCATGAAAGGTGTATTACAAAAATGATGTCTAAACAAATCACTAGCTTAAATATACTTGGATTACATTTACATTTGGGTTCGGCCGAGGAATATTACATTTAGCAAACAGAATAACAACAAAATAGTAGTATAAAATATAGTAAATAACAAAGCATCAATCACTCAGAAAAACAAGATTTTATGTGGTTCACCCTCTCCCTAGGTCTCTGTCCACAGAACCGTGTTTATTGATTAAGTCGATGAAAATGTAAATTTCTATCTGCGCACTGAGCTGTAGATCCTTCTCTCTCTTCCCCTTTATTTCCTATCCCTACACACCCAGCTGCAATGTAGATCCTTGCACCCAACTGAAGACCCAAAAATACAATAATTCTCTAACACTTGATACTCTTTCCTTTCAACCTTGCTACTACCTCCTCCCTTCAACTCTTCTATATCTCTATTTATCATTCCATGACTCTTAGAAACCCTAGACTGAAGTCCAGGTGCTAAAAACCTAGGTCCACATAACCCGCATTTTAAGGACTTCACCGACTTGTTCTTCCTTCTTATCTGTGAGGTGCTCCAAAGCACCCATTAATGTCTTCTTCCACTTGCTGACTTGTCCATGGTCTATATTCTTTGTTTCTTTTTATTCCTTGATCTTCTCTTTCAATGTCTTGCTTTCCTTTACTTCATTCCTTCTTTTATGCTTCTTTAACCACTTCGACCATCCCTCGCTTTGGGTGCCTTCTGTGCACTTCATACTTTGTCTTTTTTCTTCTTTAATATTTTCTTTCTTCCTTAATACCTGAAAAAGGGCCAAAAGGCCCCCAACACTCACATGTGAATCATCTAGAGTCACTGCAGGGTTGATCCTTCTATATTACTTTGATTGTAGACTGCGTGGAGCAGCCTGTGATTTCTTCTTTGTCCCTCCTATCATTTGTAGACTGTCTTTTCTGTGTCTGGTACCCAATTTAAACTGCAACTTCTTTTACTGAGGACTATGAGGCAGCTGGTTGTCACAATACAGCTTCAACCAACTCCCATTTACTAAACCATCCTTCCATTCTCCATTAAGAGTCTTCAATTGCATAGCTCCTCCTTCGGTAACATAGACAACCTCGAATGGCCCAATCCAATGTGTCCTGAACTTTCCTAGATGCTTCATGAACTTGTTGTCATATAACAATACCAAATATCCTTGTTTAAATGCTTTCTTCTTGATATGTTTGTCATGGTAAGTCGTTTCTCGTTCTTTGTACCTGCTGATGAAATCCGGCAATGAACCTGTCTTCCTCTAATTTTATCAACTGAGTGAGCCTGTCTTGAACAATGCCGATGTCATCCATACTTGTAAATGTTGCAATTCTTAAGCTAGGAATCAAATATTCCATAGGTACCACTGCTTCCAGGCCATAAACTAACTTGAAGGGAGTCTGCGTTGTTATCTTTTTGTGAGTAGTTTGATAATCCCATAACACTGCTGGAATTATCAAATCCCAATCATCTATGTTGACACTACAAATCTTAGTCAGGGAAATCTCCAAGATCTTATTGAAAGCTTCAATTGTACCATTTGCCTGTGGGTGGTATGGTTTTCTCTTCTGATGGTGAACTTCGAACTCCTGAGTCAAGTTTTCAATAGTTTTGTTAATGAAGTGTGTGCCTTGATCGCTCATAAGGATCTTTGGGCATCCAAATTTGGTTATGATATCCTCAAATATGAACAGTGTAGCTGTAGCTGCACTACAGTCCTTAACTTCTCTTTCTTATGCCCATATGGTCAAATACTCTGTAGCAATGATGATATATTAAGCTCCTGTGCGCTTTCCTATTGGGTTGATAGGTCCCACAAAGTCAATAGCCCATTTCACGAATGCCTGTAAAGTTAACTGAGGAGCTAAAGGCATATCATCCCTTCTAGAAGGCTTCCCTATTCTTTGACATACATCGTAGGCTCTGTAGTATTCCTTAGCAATCTTATGTAAAGTGGGCCACCAGAGGCCAACTCTGATAACCTTCTGCGTTGTTGGTTTCACTACATAATGTCCTCCTGTGATGCCTTCATGTGCTTCTACAAGAATCAATGGTCTTTCTAACTCCATAACACATCTTATTAAGATTTCATTTGGTCCCATCTTATAGAATTGTCCAGCTATAAGTTGAAAATCGGCAGCGCGGACTACCAATTATTTCTTCTAAATACCTGTATACTCATGAGGTGCCATTCCTGTGGACAGGAACTGGACTATCTCGGCGAAGTGATCATCAAATTTCCTAGTGGCCAACAAATGTGCATCTAGGAGTGTATCCTCCAAACTGGTAGGCTCCTCTCCATGTTCTAACCTGGATAAGTGGTCAGGTCCCTTATTCATTCTTTCTGGCTTGACCACAATCCTAAATTCATACTCCTGGAATAATAATAGCCATCTGCATATTCTTCCCCCCAACATTGGCTTTTTGACTAAGTACTTCAATGTAGAATGATCAGTAAACATCTTAAAATGTCCTCCCAACAAGTAGTGTCTAAACTTCTGCAGTGCATATACCATAGCTAAGCCTTCTCTTTCGATGGTAGTATAATTCATTTTGGATGTAGAAATCTTCCTGCTAGCAACGACTATAGGGTACTCAATATCTCCTGCACCTAGTTGTGCTAGAACTAATCCTAATTCAATGGATGAAGCATCGACATGAACATGGAATTCCTTACTCCAATCTGGAAAAACCAAAATAGGTGCAGTGACCATTTATGCTTTAGTGTGTCGAAGCTCTACTGGCATTCCTCTGTCCATTGAAATTTACTACCTTCTTTAATGGATTCTCCATAGGTGTTGTTATATGTGTGTAACCCTTAATAAACTTTCTTTAGTATCGGATGTATCCCATTGTAGTGTGCAACTGTCTAGCCGAAGTAGGGGGAGGTAGATCAACAATGATAGAAATCTTGGAGGGATCTACCAACAACCCCTGCTTACACACAATGTGTCCTAAAAACACTCTGAATTGTGAAAATAAAATACACTTCTTCAAGTTCAAGGCAATCTGACATTGCCTGCACTTATCTAACATTAATCTCAAACATTCAATATGATCTTTCAATAGGCTAAAAATGGTCCAATCATCAAACTATGATTCCAAAAACTTATGTAAAAATTCCTTAAATGCTTCGACCACCACCCTAGAAAATATGGCTGGTACATTCTTCAAACCAAAAGGCATCACAGTGTATTGAAAAGAACCCCATTCTTTTGCAAATGTAGTCTTATGTATGTCCTCCCTAGAAATTCTGATCTGGTGATAGCTTGAAAATCCATTTGTGAATGAATAAACTTCCCATCCTCAACTTCATCAGTAAAAGGTGTAGGAAATGGATCATGTAAACATGCATCATTAAATTTCCTTAGATCTACATAGATTCTGATTTCTCGTGACTTCTTATCTTGGACTACCATAGGGCTGATCCATTCAAATTCTTCAACTAGTTCTATGATCCCTACTTCCAACATTCTATCTAATTCAATCTTAACTTTATGCTTGTACTTGGGATTCAGTCTGTAAGGCCTCTGCTTGACAGGCCTTGCATCTTCTTTCAAAGGAATCTTCATTTCTCCCATGGGCCCTTTAATTCCCTTCATGTCTATGAAATTGGTTGGAAACAAGTCCTGATACTCATGCAATAGTTTTGTAATCTTACTAATAGTAGCATCATCCCAATAGTCTCCAACATTTCCCAACTTAAGTGCCTACTCTATTCCAATATTAACTTTCTTAATTTTAATCGGCTGCCCAACAAAAGGTAATTCAATCCCTGGTCCTTCTATATCTCTTTGTCCTTTAGTTTCTGAAATGTTCACATTCCTAGGATCATCATCCTCATCATCATTAATATTATAGCAACCATGTAACCGCTGAAGAGGCATAGTCCATTCATATTCTTCTTGCTCAAAAGGAGGGTTAGGTGCTTCCTCAAAGACCTTCTGTCTTACAATTTGTAAAGCCTGATCTATTGTGGGGTACTGAATTTCAAATAGGAACGTAGCTATGACGTTCTGGGTCATACCATACCAATCTGCAGTGACTAAGCGCAATTCTGTTTGAATATATCAGTTGATAGGCATAGTATCTAATGTGTTAATGAACTTATGTACCAACTGTTCTTTAGGAATGTTGCTCCAGGATTCCTCACAACTTAGCACATGGTTCTTAGGACAACTCTGACCTATGTATTGAACTTCACAACCTTCATCTTGGTCTGAAAAGTGCACTATCAACAAGGTGCGACATTGTGCCCACTCTGCGATGTTCTTCTTGTGCGTTTCCCACCATCTAGATGGCGTTGGTTTCAAGGCTTCATCTGGTGCCAACAACCTCTATTGTATTGGTACAATTCCTTCGAATTCAAATAGATATGTCTCTAAATTGTTCAAGCCATCAAATGTAGGAATATTACTTACTTATGTGCCAATCCAACGAACGGATTTGGTCAATCTAGCACACCTCCGCGTAGAGACTTCATACATTATGTTCTGCCAATTTTCCAATGCTTCTTCTGAATCTAACGAACATACACTTTCACTTCACCAACTTACATTTCCATCTGTTGTAGGGTTAATATAATATTGTTGTCCTACTGTTAGTTTATACATATTCTCTATCTCATAAGCGTGGTCTTCCTCTCTTATAGGTCATGTGTATCAGCGACCTTCATTAGGGTAAAGAGGTTTAATAACCCTAAGGCCATCACCTTCAAATGTAATTCTTCTCTTTTTTAGGTCAACAATAGTCAAATTGTTGAAATCCCAATCAATACCCAACAATGTAGGATAAGGATAGCTATGATCAACAATCTCAAGCACTTCAAAGTCTTCAAATGTCCTTACTTCATCGATGTCTACAGGGACATGCTCTGGTATTCCAAAGGGGCTCACCACCTGCTAGTTCGCCATATTGAGCCTAATAGGAGAGTAAATCAACTTAGGTTTTCCCATCAATGCCCAAGTCTGCTTTGTCATAAAATTTACTTCTGATCCCAGGTCGAGGACCACATAGTCTATGTCATAGTCTCCAATATGAGAACTAAGGTTCAGTTCCTTGCTTGTCCTCCCTTTTCTAGATACTTGATTCACAAGTTTGCTCAACAGAGGATCTATTATTCCAATTTCATACTGTCTTATCAGGTGTTGTAGTTCCTGCGCAGCTCTTTCATCTTTAATCAAATTAATACAAGTATACAAGAAGTCCACAAGCTTTCTTACCTCTTTCCCTTGTCTAGGTATGGAAGACTGATCAAATGTTGGAGGCATTTCACATTCCCTTACTTGCGATTGTGCTCGAGATGAAGAATCTTGTTCATCTACAAATTCTCTTCTTGCTTCTTTAAAAGTATTCTTTTCTTTCCCTGGATCAAACAATGGCGCCTTCTCTGCAACTCTTCTGATCCCTAATCCATCTGTAGTCTTTCCTGGAGTCACCCTATATTCTCCTATGACAGTGCCTCCTCTAGTAATAAAAATGAGTCTGGGATCATCACCACGAGGTTCAACTGATATTAGTTGGACTTGCTGGTTTCCACCTCGTCTTTCTTGAACTTTAGCTAACAATACTGGACATTCTTCAATAACATGGTCAAATGAATTACAATAGTTACAAGTAGTACAGGGGTTCTAACAATCCCTTGCCAAATGACCTGCATGGGCGCAGTTATAGCAAATAATCTGACCTCAACCTCAACCCATGCCTCCTCCTCCTCCTCTTCCTCTTAACCCACCACGAGGGTTGAAGTTTCCTCTTCCTATGGAATTGAACTGCGCATCATTCCCTTCTTGATGTAATTCTCCTTGAATTCTATATGCATCCCTTGACCTTTCATGCATGAGGTCATAAGCCCTACAATCCTTCTCATCATGCCCCACAGATTTACAGAATGTACAATAAATATTGGTGGGTGTCTGGACATATTTATGCATATAATAACATTCACCAGGGCAATGTCTAGTTCTACATACCTCACACCATGGTAAATTAGCCTTATTCAAAGGGTTAGGGGCTCCAGAGGCCAAGTATTCATTAAATAGAGGATAATGCTCTTTGTCATGGCCCTCTTCTTTACATTTGATACACCAGATGTCTTATCTTTTCTCTTTTCCTTTATCTTTCTTCATGTCTTCAACCTGTAAAGATAAACTAGTTAATTGATTCAAAATCTAACTTATACCTGGATTGGATTCTCCTACAGGGTCTTCTTCTAGTTTCATGGAAATATCTAATGCTTCATCCTGTGAAGCGACCTTTTGTTGCATCAGGGGAACTCTAATGTGTGGCAGGAGGGCAACAATGAACCATTCCTTATGTTGTTTGTCTTGAATCTGAAAACTTAAATGGCCTGTGAAGGTCTTAAACCTCTAATCAGATTCCCAAATAGGTTCAATCACCTTCTGCTTGATTTCCTTCAACTCTATAATGCACCTCGACTCTAACTTAGGCTTCTTGAACTCTGCACTCAACGCATTCTTAATATCATTCAACGTTTTAGGCTGTACAAATCCTAAAACAAACTTCATATACCAGCTCAGTGCAGGATCCCTCAAGGTAGTACTAAACTGAGCTCTCTTAACAGCTTCGTCGGTGACTTGCTTAATGCTCCATACAACTTCGCATAAGAACCAATGCTGGTCAGGATCCTCTGGTGCAGACCCACTCGGCCCTCAGGTTGAGGATCCACTTACAGGATCGTTCTTCATTTTCTTTTGAGTCGGATCAGCTCTTTCAATTCCCTACTTGAATCTTCTTTCTTTTGATCCACAGGTCCTTTCGGAAGCTTCCCTGGCACGAACGACACTAGGTGCAAACTCCCCCTTCTTCGCGTGACCACTGGCTAGGATTCCCACTAGCACTTCTTGCCTTTCGCCACTTCGCAAATCGAAAGGTTGGAATTTTGTCCCCTTATCTTATGAACCCCCGAGTGTTATAACCCTAAATTGCACCACACATGCTTACCTGGCATCAGGCCAACTCATATCCCTTCTTTGCCAAAACTCTGCTGAACAAACTCTTATAAAATCCTCTTGTGTCAAGACCCACACGCCCTAACCCATTACTACACGCATGTGCACGTTGGCTGACTCACAACAGCCCGCGTGTACCTAACAAAGCACTAAGAAAGGAAAGTTGTCGATGGAACAAAAAGCTATGGGTCAGTTAACTGAAACTCCCCGCCATGCATGGCCGAGGGTTCATCCAAAACCCTATCTCCTTCTAGCCTATAAAAGAAGGGGTAGGGGTACCATTTGGAGGAGGAAAAAATATAGCGAAGAAACTCTGCCCATTTACGTAATCCATTGTCCCAACCCTTTAGCCTTTCCTCATGCCAAAGGAAATTTAACACAAATCAGTTGAAGGACAGAAGAAGAGGAGCCCAGGATCAGGTTCAAGGAGTGGTGGCCGATCTAAGCTTTTGTAAGTTGATTCACTTTCAATAATAAAAAGAATGCTTTTCCTGTCCCAATTCATGAATTGTCTATGATTTCATTAATTTATGCTTGATTTCTAACCCTTGAGTATAGAAGTAGCATGCATGCATAGTTGTTGTTTGTCTTGATTGCAGGTTATCTTTGGAAGGAGCAGTGCAAGCAAGTAGTCAAGCACAACGGAGGATCTACATCGGACGCTGGTAATAAGGTAGGTGGTCTATTTCCTTGCATTTACTGAGAAAGAGGGATTTAAATTTTGGGATGTAGGTAAAAAAGTAGTTTCTATTCGGTCAAATCTGCATGCAAGTCTGACCCTAGTTTGCTAGTCCATAGGGTTTTTTTCCCAATAATAGAATTGGCAACCGTACTGGGGAGAATACTCTTTAGGGTTCCTGGATTTATTTAAGTTTTTGGGTAGTTTAAAGATTAGGTTTTCTATTTTTCTTTGCCTATCTTTTTCTATAAGGTCTGAGCTAGCAAGGAGTTTGGTTTTCCATACCAGCTTTCCCTGACTTTTGCTTGACTGTATTTTTCGGGACACACAGAGGTACAAGCGGCCTGCAGAAAGCCTGCACGCGTGTACCTGCACCCTATCCTCTCACAGCCCACGTGTGAACACTAGCTGTAGAGATAGTAGTAGCGTGTAGGAGTTCATATAACCTTAGAGGTAGTCATCCTCTTCCCTGTTAGAATTACACATTCTCAGGGGGTTTTCTGGAATCCTGTCTGACTCTTGTTGGTTCACAGTTCTATCTCAGATTGCCTTTTTTCGCCTTATTATTCCTTGCATTATTTGTATTTTCTATTAGAAAGAGCATCCAAGCCTTCAAGGGATCCTGATTATCAATACCAGAGGCCTCTTCCTGGTCTGGACTGCTTGTTTTCATATTTTTCCTTAGAATTTAGATATACATGCGGCCTGTACAAGGGTAGCCCGCGTGTACACACTTTCTGTCTCTGTTCAGCACACATTTGCACGCGTGCTATTTTAGTGACAGTCACGTGCTTGGACATGCTACTTTTTTTTCAGGGTGGGACAGTCATCCCCTCCTTTGATAAGAAGTATTTCTCTCAGGTGTTTGAGTCTAGGTTTGAATAGTCAGTAGGTTAGGTCATCTTACCCTTAGCCTGCTTTTGCTCAGTTAATAGTTGACAGAAAATAAAAAATAAAAATTTGTTTTATGGTTTTTAGACAAGTGTGAGAGTCTTTGTTTTTTTTATTTTCCATTGTGTGATTCTTTACTTTGATTCTTTGTGATCTGTGCTTTAAGCCATAATTTGTTTTTCTTGGTTTTTTGCTTGTCGGTATTTTCCCTTTTTTGCTTTACTAGCACTTACATAAAAAAAAAAAAATATCTCTTTTCATTTTTTTTATTTGGTTGAAGAGTGTGTTTCCGCATCATTAGCTAGGGAAAAGTCTTTTTATTTCATAAGTTTTTTTGCAGTTCACTTAGATCATAAGTAGCTCGTAGTCAAGCGAAATTCCTTTGAGTTTGTTGTATAAAATCTTAGAAAAATTAAAAATCTTTCTTTGTGAAAAGTTGTTGAAATTTTTCATTTAGTAAAAGTCTGTTGTTTCCATATTTTTTCATTCATTTTTGCTTTCGTCTTTACACATCATCAGTTTCACCTTCATACCCCTGGATGTAAGATAAATCCATAAAAGCAACGCTAATTTTAAAATCTACTAGACTTTTATGTTTGTAGGGTTCACAAACTAGTTCAGGACTAGGGCTTTGGATTAGGTTGGAGAGGAAACTGTTCAAGGCCATTCAAAACCAAACATTAGAGTCTAAGATAGGGAGTGTCTAAGTATAGTTTCATAGAAGTTATCCAGGACCCCCCTCTAACACAAGGAATAAACATGAGGTCGTGTGCAGAAAGGTAGCGGAGATAACCCGTCCAAAGCCGGACCAATCGTAGTGGAGAACACATATTGAGGGCTTGTTTTGGGATTCCGTCATTTGCATTTGCCACGGGGCTTCATGGGTCTCGAATCCATTCGAGGTCCTCAGTTATCTTCCTGACCATTTTCTCTCGATACCCTTGATAGGTTTCGGGCTTGATACCCTGCTCATTGTGGTCTACCCGACTTTCGACTGTACCTGCCTGGTGACTGTTCGCATGCTGGCAACCTAGTTGCCAATCCTTTTAGGGACATACACAAGTGACTGAGGGGGTATACCGCGGTACCTAGGATAGACATTGGGCCACGCTTTGTAGAGTATACCCGGAGGGTGCTTCAGTGTTCGAGTTGCACTTGCACCGGTAAGTTGCTCTAGTGTTGGTTGTTGTAACTGTTCTTCTAAATAGTTTAGTGATTTCTTGTCTTATCTCTTAGAGGATTTTCTTTTAGTGTGTGTTACTTTTGAACGTTTAGAATACCTTAGCATGTCTTAGATATTCTCACACAGTGGAGGATCCCGAGCTCCGCTGGTCACGAAGGCTTCTTAGCCTACTTCCGGTTACACTGGAGCCACCCCCGCCACCATTAAGGCGGAAGCTAGACCAACAAGGGTATTTTGAAGCGACCGGGTTACAAACCTTTGTGCTCGAACAACTCCCAGAGGAATCAATCACCACTCTTGGCTCGGTTGAAACCCCAACCATTGATATCTTGGCACCATTTATTGTACCGAACCAATTTCACGAATGCCAAACAGTGCCTCACACAACAATGGAAACAAATGCTATTACTTCTTCTAGGAATTCTTCAATTCCCACCACAGTTTCTACCACAGGAAAGTCATCTCCTAATATACCATCATCGGTCTGAGCCACCATGGTCTTGGCCGCAACTACGTTGCACAATGGACCAAACCCATCTATGGTGACGGCCACAACCCCCTTTACACCTAGTGCAACAGGCCCTCCATTTTCATATGGTATGCCTATTTCGGGTACAAGTCCTGCACTAACCTACTCCACTTTACAAACTTTAGGTCTGGGGGCAGGGAGCTCTAACGCTCCTCTGAAAGGTCACCTTGGGGGCACTTCTGTCCCTTTTAACGCTTTTCCTTATGTAGGAGGTCATATTCCCCCTTCGTCCCCTTCGCTTGGCGGTCCGCATCAGCAGTCCACTGGGCAGCCTACACACACTAGTTTATTTGGAGCAAGGAGTCAAGGAACACCTGCGCATAGTATGCCGATAGGTTCAACACCATTTTCTTGGAACAGGATGTTTGGTAACAACACTTTCTCATCTGCTGCTTTTTCGACTAGGGGCAACCCCATTTTTGGACAATCCACTCCTGCGTAGGGTACTATTCCTGCACAGGGGGCACACATAGCAGGACCTTGGAACTCAGGAAAAGGATCCATTCCCTCCTTTGGAATGTCGTTCTGGGGTAATTCTTTCAACAGTCAATGGAACCCCGCACAAACTACCATGCCTATCCCCGCAGGACCGGCATGGGGTAATCCTTCCCAAAGTCCTCCGAATACAATGCATGCCCAACACTCTATGTCCTTTATGGCAAATTAGTCGATGATGTCTCCATAGATGCAAAATCATTATGCTAGTCAAGGCCATGGTTTCTACCAGAATCTGGGCCAGCAGCCAAACTTTTCCTGGCAACCTGGTCCCACTCAAACTCCAGGACCCTTTTTCCCAGGTTATCAGCAACAACCCAAACTACCATTCCTGGCGACGTTACACTTGCCAGATTTGACAAGGTTGTTAAATGATCCTATTTGTCACAATCCACGTTGGAATCCTATGCCGACGAAGTTGCCTTCGGACATTCCAAAGTTCAAGGCCAAGCCTAATGAAGATCTAGGTGATTATGTGACTACCTTTCATCTTTGGTGCTCCTCTAACTCATTGAAAGATGACTCCATACAGTTGCAATTGTTTCGATGTACTCTCATTGGGAGTGCCGTGAAATGGTACATCGAGCTCGATCTCTCAAGATACTCTTCTTTTGGCGAACTGGTGATGACCTTCCTTAACCATTTCTAGTTACCTGTGAGATATGACATTGGCACAGAGCTTATTGCCAATTTTGAACAGACAACAGTGGACCATATCTCTGATCATATCCGAGAGTGGAGATGCCGAAAGAGTTTAATCAAAGTACCAGTCCCACCAGCATTCTTGCTTGAGTGGTTCTTTAAGTATTTGGTCCCACAATTATCCAAAGACATCGTGACATCCATATTTTTCTCCGAGGAAGATGCCATCATGAGGGCTCAACAGTTTGAGCTCATCTATTCTCAATATGGTTTATTATACAACATCTTTCCAGATGCACCACGTTCGATACTGGATAAGACTAGACAGAGAGCTGGACCACATGTTGATGGTATTGTTAGTTCAACACACACCAAGCCCGCTGAGCAATTGACAAAACAGTTGCAACAATTATCCATACAACACACAGCGACCAACCAAACTATTGCTTTGGCTGCTCCCCCTACCCAAACGTCGGAAGTACAATCCATGCAGTCGACTAACCCAAAGGCCACCCAAAAGCCTGAAGGGAAGAAAAAACAACGAAAGAAGGGTAAGGGGGATAAAAAACCCACTGATAATGCTGGCGGGGACAACACGGAAAAATGAAAGGTGAGGTATCCGTGCAACTTGTGCACGGAAGACCACCCAACCCATCTTTGTCCTCGACTTGCAGAGGCCCAAAAGTTCGTCACACAGCAACAACAAGCAGTGTTGACTAATCCCTTTCAACATGGGAAAAATCTCACTCAAGCCTCTACAAGCACAGAAGGGGGCATTCAAGAAACCTGCCCGCCTCCAAACAACCCCTCATCCATGAACATTTATATGGTTAGGGGTGATGCTTTCATATCAACTAGAGTGCACAACTATAGTAAACCAAGCGCTTCTGAGAAGGGTAAAGAAGTTGATCTCCCATCTCTTCCTCTACAGATCAAGAAGACATTGGGAGAAACTATGACACGCATTCCAAAGGGTGACTTTAAAAAATCTTCTCACAACCCAAACGCAAGGGTCGCCCAGAATTACTCTGTGGTGGAAGATTTATCCCAAACCCCTTGTGCGATGTCTGCTTTGGAGGTCCTCCAAAGCTTCCCTGCACACAGGAAAGCCTTGTTAACCACTTTGGGCTCTACTCAGACTTGTAATCCGGGCACCATCATGTTAGATACAACTAACTTAAAACCTCCTCTGCCTTACCATGTAGCGTTTCAGATAGTAGTGGCTCATCCCACGAAAAAGTTTACTCGGAATATCTTCCGCACGGTGGTTGACGAGGGTGCCTCGACATGCGTTATGTCGTTAGCATGCTGGAAGGCCATTGGCTAGCCTACTTTGTCTCCATCACCTACTCTCCTCACTCCTTTCGACGGTGGTTCGTTCTGACCACATGGCATCGTTCCTTCTTTCCCTGTGCAGTTAGGAGGAAAAACCGTGTGTGTCGAAGTAGAGGTAGTCGATTCTCCCCTCGACTATAATCTCTTGTTAGGACGGAGTTGGACTTATGCTATGCAAGCTATGGTTGCTACATTTTTCCGAGTCTTATTGTTTCCACACGAGGGTTGGATAGTGACCATCGATCAACTGTCTTTCTCCAGACCTGACCCAGCTTTGGGGGCATCCACGGTCCCGATGATTGATAATCCTCAACCAGGTGTCGTTAACGTAGGAGTTGGTTTGTGCCCATCCTTGATGGGTACCTTCGATTACCCACCTCCTCACGATGATGTCAAGTTTATATCTAATCACCATAAGGTTGATATTTTTCAAGTTTCGTCATTCCGCACGACTTACTTTGAGGATCCTTGGATTCTTCCTTCCCCATCAACCATGATGGATGAGATAGGGCACTTAGGCATGTCCATGCCCCTATCTTCCACTGAGGTAGCGTACTCTTTAGTCCAACAAGCTTCAGCTAACCCTGATCTGACTCCTGCAGAAGAGTTAGATCCACTTCTAGAGCCTATTCGGGCTCAGGGTTCTCTCGCTAACGTCGATTCGTTAGACTTAGTATTTCCTTCTGACAAAGTAGTAATCGAAGCAATGACTAGTCCGAACAAAGCTTGGGAAGATCTTTGTCACAGATCATATTTTCTCCCAGAGTTAAGCCGAATCAAAGCAGGAAAATTCACCGTTACCATGACGGGAGATCAGCCGTGTCCTATTAATCTCTTAGCTACACAGGAAATTTATGCTGAGGGCAATATGGCGACTATCGTTGAAACTATACCCATCAACATCTCCCAAAACCCTGGCATCATGGAGAATATCTTTGTCGGAGCAGATTGCTCTCCCGAAGAGATTCAAATTTACACGGATCTTTTCAAAGAATTTTGCGACGTTTTTTCCTGGTCTTATGAGGAAATGCCAGGTATTGATCCAAAAATAGTTGAACATGAAATCACAACGTATCCTAATGCCAAGCCTATTCAACAAAAACTTCGTCCAGTCAATCCCAAGAAAGTAGCAACCATCAATATCGAGGTGGAGAAATTGCTAAAGGCAGGTTTTATTTATCCTATCCATTTGACTCAATGGGTGTCAAATCCTGTGTCGGTCAATAAAAAACAAGGCATGATTCGTGTATGTACTGATTTCCGTGATTTGAACAAGGCATGTCCCAAAGATAATTTTCCAACACCATTCATTGACCAGATCATTGATGAATGTGCTAGTTGTGAAGCCTTTTCGTTCATGGATGGTTTTTCGGGATATAACCAAATCCAAATCAAACCTGAAGACCAACAGAAGATGGAATTCATTTGTCCATGGGGTACATTCGCATATCGTAAGATGCCTTTTGTCCTTAAAAATGCTGGAGCCACATTCCAGCGGGCCATGTCTTTTTCTTTTCATGACCTCAAGCATATAGTTGAGGCCTATCTAGATGATTTAACATCACGCTCTCGCAAGCGAGAAGATCATCCCACACACCTTAGACTAATCTTCAAACACTGTCACTACTTCAGGATTTGCTTGAATCCAAACAAGTGTAGCTTCTACGTAATGTCAAGATGTTTGTTAGGTTTCATTGTATCAACAACAAGGATCATGGTCAATCCTCTTAAGGTGGAGGCAATAATCTAGTTGCCCCCCCCATGCACAATCTTACAACTTCGGAGTCTACAAGGCAAGGAGAACTTCTTACGATGCTTCATCGCCAACTATGCTGAAATCGCCAAGGGATTTATGAATTTACTAAAGAAAGACGTTCCTTTTTTCTGGGATGAAGCCACTCAATGCTCTTTTGATGCATTAAAACATGCCCTCACAACCGCACCTTTGCTACGACCACCTAACTATAACAAAGATTTCTTATTATATCTGGCTACCGCAGTGTCAACCATAGGCATGGTTTTAGTTCAGGAAGGCGATTCATTTTCAGAATACGTGATCTATTACCTGAGCCGAGGCCTCGTAGGACTAGAACTCAATTATTATCATATCGAAAAACTTGCATTGGCAGCAGTTCATGCTGTTCAATAGTTCTGTCACTATGTTCTGTTTCACAAGACCATCGTCATTGCTCTCATGAATCCATTCCAGTACATGTTGACACGATGATTTATAGGTGGAAAAATCAGTATATGGATAGTCATCCTCCAAGAATTTGACTTAGACTTCGTTTCAACAAAGTCCAAGAATTCATTGGTCTTCGCAGAGCTTATTTCGGAACTTTCGGTTGAGTCATGTGACGTTGTGCCTGAGGAATCGCCTATCCAGGGGGATATGTTTTTTATTGCATCTTCAGACCCCTGGTATGGAGATATACTTATCTATCTGCAAACTTTGAAGTGCCCCACCTCTACTTCTCGTGACGAGCGTCGGCGGATACGCCATCAGGCTAAGAATTATCTCATACTCAATGATACGTTGTATCGGAGAGGTGTAGACTGCATCTTGCATCGATGTCTCACTCATGAGGAGGCCATCATAGTGCTCAATGATTTCCATACTGGAGCTTGTGGAGGTCATTTATCTGGGTTGGCAACAGCCCAAAAGATCCTACGAGAAGGTTATTTTTGGCCGACACTTATCAAAGATTGTATCGAATCGATCAAGAAGTGCCATCCGTGCCAAATCTTCTCTCGGAAGATGAGGGCACATCCCGCTCCTATGTTTCTTGTCATCACAGTTGGTCCCTTCACTAAGTGGGGGATTGATTACACTACATGCAACCCCCCATCAGCAAGGGGCCACCGCTATATCATCGTAGTTGTCGACTACTTCACTAAGTGGGTCAAAGCTATGTCAACGTTTAAAGATGATGGAGAGACTACATCTCTCTTCTTATTCAACCAGATCATAGCAAGGTTCGACGTCCCGAGAGAGATTGTCACTGACCATGGAAGTCACTTTCAGAACCAAATGATGACTGAATTAACATCAAAGCTTGGGTTACGGCAGGAACATTCATCACCTTACTACCCCCAAGCCAATGGGCAGGTGGAAGCTGTAAACAAAACTCTTAAGACTATTCTACAATGAACTATCAACTCAGCCAAGTCAAATTGGCATTTGATGTTATACTCGACATTATGGGCTTACCGAACATCTATTAAGACTGCAACCAGTTTCTCACCTTTTCAACTCGTTTACGGGCTGGAGGCAGTCTTGCCCATCGAATGTCAGATCCCATCTCTGAAGTTGGCAGTACAGTTATTGCCAAACACTTCTCCACTTGAAGAACGATTAGTACACCTTGAGCAACTCGATGAGTAGCATCGCAATGTGGCCCTGCCCAATGAGGCTCACAAACATAAGGTCAAGTGTCAATATGATAGGTCCGTTCATCCTCAGATTTTCTCTTAAGGAGACCTTGTCCTGGTCTATGACCAAGACAAGGACCCACTGGGGGCAGGAAAGTTTAAACCCATGTGGTTTGGACCCTTCATTATACAATAGGTATTAAAAAAGGGTGCTTATTGTTTGGTTGATTTTGAAGGGAATGCTTTGGTGGAGCCTAGAAATGGGCTCTACCTCAAGAAGTATTACTCATAGACAAGTCACTATGGGTAACTTTTTGTAACATATGTATAGTGTTTGTACTATTACTTTTTAAGTTTCTTTTAAAGTGTTATGGATGTGTCATTGATGTTATCTTTCGTCAATATGGCAGATGTCAAGTGAGTCTGAGGTGTTCGTTGGGTATGCAAACGGTGCTAGTCGACACACGCTGAGGCTTGCCTCCGTAGCTTGGGTAATCTTTACACCTCAGGGCCAGTTGTTATCTTCTGGAGGTATATGCTTAGGTGACACCACAAATAATGTCGCCGAGTATAGTGCAGTTATTGAGTTTCTTCGTGATGCCTTGTCATTGGGTATCTCTCATCTCCGGGTCTATCTCGATGCTCAACTAGTTGTGTTGCAGCTAAACAGAGTATACTGGGTTCATGATCCAACTTTACACCGATTATTCCTTAGGGCACATCTCTTAGAATGAAACTTTGATTATATTACATATTTTCATGTTCCTAGGAGATTAAACCAAATTACAGATACTCTAGCTAATGAAATTTTAGATTGGCATCTTGCACACATATGAAAGAACATTGACATAAACATGTAAATACATTTTTTCACACAGAATCCATAGGACACAAAAAGTTAAAAACCATATATAAACATCATAAAATAACCAGAGTACATAGATGGACGCAAGCGCCTCAAAAATGGGAATAGTAATGAGTCACCGGGCTTATGCCCTCAAACAAATATATACAAGTAGGTGCTCGGGGCACATAAAAAGTCTAAGTAGGTTCAGGGCCTATGGGCCCTGTTATAATCATCCACAGCATGGGCTAAACGCCTAAAAAATCAGACCCATGTCTGAGGTACCCCCACTACATGAGGTTGCATGGATGGCAGCAGGTCCTCTATCTCTGCCATCGAGATTGTGTGAGTGAGAGTAGTGAAGTTCCACACAACTCGTCTAAGGACCCTCTCGGCCTCCCTGGCTAGGATTTTCCTTGCTACTACTGCTCCCCCAGCGGCGACAACCATGGCTTCTGGCCGTGGACGATGCTTGTTCCGTGCATAATTGGTAGGTAGCATGGGTCCTAGATCTGCATGCAACAAACGTTTATCCGTCAAATACTCTGGCATACAAAAAAATGATATATATAACAAAAAGACATAAAAATTACATATGAAAACAAAAAAACTACAAAGGTGGAGACTTACCCATCTCCCCTCGCTCCTCACCAGGAGGCACGGGTATCTCAGGATCTCTAGAAAATTCTATCCCTACGTATGGGTAGTCCTCAATCACTGGGATCTATCATGATAGACATGCAAGAAATCATCGTCGAAGGACTCAACGGTCCTTCCACCACCCTATCGCGGCAGTAAGACTGCCTATCTACACACTACAGGGAAAGAGGCCTCATGTCCTCGTACTACAACCCGAGGACTAAAACTTGGAACTCTCTCAAAAAATAACGAACACAAGATGGTCCCAAACCCAAAGTTCCTCTGTGTCCGCTATCGGTAATTTGTCAATTGCCTCTTCATGCACTCAAGCAGTGTGGTACTCCAGTCAAAAATTTGTGCATTCATGCACTGGATGGCACAATTCATCTGTGCGCGAGATGCCTGATGAAAGGTTGTTGAGACGGTAATCCGCCCAATGAGTAACAATATAGTCTGCAGCGCTAAGCTAGTAATCTTACTAATAGGTACCTGGGATCCCACACGGTCAGTCCCAGCCTCACAATGCTCAGCTATCAGTTCTAAGATCTTGCTCGGCCCCACAGGAAATGTCTGGAAGTTGACTGGTTCCCCTCTCCTTGAGAGGCCAGTCAAAAACTAGATATCCTTGGTGGTGGGCACTAGTGATTGCCCCTCTAGCATAAACGCCTCTACATCAGGGTGCTAGTAGTCAATCAAGGTGTTCAGTATCCTTGGTTGTGCGCACATAAATGGACATAAAAAGAATTTGAGTAAACTGCATTGCATTAACACGGCCACGACATTCGGATCTGCTACAACCAACTCACTGATTGCCTCATGCTCCCTTTCCCTCCACTGGACATACATCTTGCCAACACAATAAGGTAAAGGAGGGTCAGTACTTGCTTTTGGTTTGCTTTTCACTATAAAAGGGGGGGTACACACGGTCTATAGAGGCGACAGTCGCGTGTACACGCGGGCAGACTTTACTCTGCCCGAATGTACATGCAGCCTGTCCAGAGACAACCCGTGTGTACCTAGGGCCGACCTTTTTAAGGTGGACGCCCACCCGAAAAATAAATTAAAAACCGAAATGGAAGTATTGAATAGCTAGATAAGGGAGTTTGTACTTACTTGGTCCAAGAAGAAGTTCGTTTCATCCACTGTAGCTCCCGGAATCACTATTTTTGGCAAAGGGGGTCTTTTGGCTCCAGTGTCAATTTCCAAATCAGCAATGGTGATAATGAGTTGCCAACTTCTATTTATAGATTTTTTGGCCTCTTTTTGTCACTTTTTTGGCCTCCCTTATTAGTTTCTTTATACCCAAAACCATTTAGAGTGATTCGGGAGTTATATGGGAGGGATTTGATCGGGTATTGGGACAATTTGTTTTGAGTTTTGAGAAAATATTGACGGTCCATAAAAAAAAAAATCTTCGAAAATCAACTTGAGCATATAGGTTAGGTTACCACCCTGTTTTTTGCACCTCGTTGTCTTTTTCCTCTACTATAGGATCGATCCCATCAGGTTGTGACATGGAACCATCATATTTTCTTTAGAAGTGTCATAACTTGGCAATAGAGATTACTAGAACATGGATGCCCTAGGTAGGTCCTGGTTGCATTATGGTGTCCATGTCGTTTCTAAAAACACTGTAGGCTCGGGAGTCCGTATAGTCTTTCTTGAATATGAGTTTGAGCCTCATTTGCATGATTCTTTGTCACTCTTTGTCTCACCCTCAGGACTCCCAAAAATAACGGGTCTCCTTTTAAGCCCTTTTCAGACCCTCTAAAAATGAAAAGATTGTCGAGTGAGGTTGTGGCCTTTCATGCTCGTTAAATTGAAATTTGAAGTCATGTTTTTCCGACAGTAGTTTACCCCTTTTTCGGTCCGTATGGTCAACTGTATGAACAAAGGTATACTCTATAAAATTCCCATTCTTTAGAAGAGTACTCTCAGGTATAATCTTATTCCTTTTTCGGGCTTGAGGGACTAAATTTATGAAAAAGAAACCCCCACGGAGTCCATAGTTAAGATCTTTTTAGACTCCCTAAAATTGAAAAGATCGTCGAGTGACCTTATTCTTTCACACTCGTTAAATTGGTCCAGAAGAATATTCCTGACGGAGTCCATAGTTAAGCTTTTTTCAGACTCCTTAAAAGTGAAAAAATGGCCGAGTGATCTTGTCCTTGTCACACTCATTAAAATGGTTTTGAATTGACATCTAATCGGTGCTAGTTTATCCCTTTTTCGAACCGACTAGACTATTGTCGAAAAAGGTACCCCAGCGGAGTCTCCTTTTATGCTTTTTCAGACTCTCTAAATATGAAAAACCACCGAGCTTCCCTTCTCTGGGCTCGTTAAACTTACATCGAAGGACGTTACCATTGTGTGTTCTATCAACCGCATTTGCATACCTTATCCACCAGCCTTGTGACAGTTTGCTTCTGCGTCTTAACACCTTTGGCCACCAGAGGATTTTCCCCGAGTATCATTTTACCAGAACATTAGTCTTGTCCTTGTGCCTTGAGCTTGTATGTTTGAAATACTCATTCCTCCATTGTAACGTAATATTCCTTTATTCTTTTTCCAAAATTATCAAAAAGAACAAAAAAATCAAATATACCCCAAAAAGAGGATGGGAAAAGTATTTTCTTTATTGGCAGCATA
>ML776969.1:1035191-1059784 GCA_009831015.1 Picea engelmannii | reverse complement strand
GATGAGACCCCCCTTCCTTTGGCCATGCAACCAAAGGTCACTGCCCTGGTTTGGTGACCAGATGGTGGCAATGTCATACCGCTAAATACCTATGATCATAATGGGTCGGCTCGTGATGAGACCTCCCATCCTCTTGGTTAGGTATTTCATTTATTATTTATCATTTTCTTAGGTTCCCTTAGTTTCTTATTGAGAGGCTTTTTATTGCTTCTCGGGGATCCCCTGGGCGAAGCATCTCTAGGTTTTCATTTTTCCTATGGCTTTTATCTTTTACCAGTTGCTTTTACCCCCTGGGCCTTTAGCCCTTTCTTCCCACAAGACAAGATGTACCCAGGATGGTCATCCTAATGGCCAGACTAGGGGAATGGGATGGATGAGTGGGGTTTTAAGATGAAAAAGTGATAATATGAGGGGAGCGGACGATGGTTCTGCAAACCCCCTTTGGTGGCTAACCAAAACCCATGAATACCAACTTGCTAAGCTACCCAATCAATCACCCCAATAGTGGTCAAGTGGATTAGTGTAAGATCCAAGCAGTTATCTGAAATGAAAGAGATCTAATGCATACATAAGAAAGTTATAATGATCAAATATGACACATACCATGATACCTCGGACCAATTACCTCATGGAGCAAGAGCATTTTCTGATGCAAGACCAGGCCGGTAGTGATGGAGGCTGGTACTGCTGACAGGACAAGTCTGGCTTAGAAGAAGAAAAGATGGGCCCTCAAGGGCCATGCTCAAGTCAATCTTCTCTCGTACTCCATGTCTAGGACCATGTGGGCCTCGAGACATGATCTCCTAGTTATCCCTAGATATCTGGGATAACAGTGACTAGACAAAATTAGATAAAAGTAATCATCTAGAGTACAACAAAAGATAGAAGATGACAATATGACATTAACAGTGAAAGAAACTTGTGATCTGTATTATATGCAAAAGTTCTAGTGCAAAAACAACATGGTCTAGTCTCCAGAATTGAACCTCATTCCTTGGACTATTTTCCCCCCTCTTCCTTCATAGCCTTTGAGGGCTTTAAATAATATTTACATATAGTTCTAGATCCTAAAGAAATGGATCTCAAATCTAAATAAATCTCTAAGTAAAATCAAATACAACAGCTAGAACTTAAATCCTATGTCTAAGGGATTAGATCCCGTTTAAAATTGAGTCTTTAAGTGCCACATGCATTATCCTTGAGAAGAAAAAGGACTTCTCGAATCATCTTTGATATCTTCTGCAGTCTTCAGGAGGATGGGAAAACATTTGATATTTTCGTTTGACACCTGGGCAACACTTTTGCTAAAAATAGGAAAGCCCCCTTAACCTCTTTTCCTTTGTATCTGCCTTATAAACTCGAAAGGAAGGATAATATTTGTTCCATTAAATTCTATCGTTCATTTAGAACTTTCATGAGATGATTTGGCAGAAAAAATATTCGGTTTGTGCACAAACACTGAATTTCTTCCTGTGTCTGTGCTTTTGGCAGCTTGCAGGCATGAAACAGAGTGATATTAGCTACCAAAAGTGGAGATTTCGATAGTGTTACACCTCTTTCATCACCTAAGTAAGAAAAATAGAGGTTCTTACAAGCTTAGTTGGGTTAGATAAGCAAGACAGCTGTAAGGGAAAAGGGTTAGAGAAAGAAATATAAAACAACAACTAAGAAATAAACTAAGAAATAAAAGAACAACTAAACTATTTGAGCATAAGGACATATGAACAAAAATCAATAAGACTCATGTCACCAATGGAAAGGTTAATATTAGTGAAAGAAAAAACTGAGAAGAAAGAGGACTATGAGTCCCTTCTTCCTCCAAGGGAGGGCTCTTGGACCCTCAAAAATAAGATCTTCTTACAACTTTGAATGAAAATGGTGAAAGAATTCCAAACTAATCCACTCAAGAGGTGAGATGGATTGTCCAATGTAATGGTGCTAGTATACTCTTGATGAGAATAGAGGATTCATCAAGAGAATAGTGGCAGCATAACTTTTCTAATGAAGTTCCTTGAAAATGAAGTGCACCCATGGCCTTGTTTTATAGCACCTCTTTGAGGTATTGTGCAACCAGCTTGTAGTGTGAAAAGAGGCTAATTAGGGCATTTTTAGGTCTTTGACCAGCTACCCAGTCGGATCCAGTTGAGATTTGGGTGTCAAATCAACTTGGAAGCTGAAGCAAAAGTGGGTGGGAGGATGACCAATCTCATAAATGCACCGTTCTCATATGTCCACGGCTTTTAGCGACCACAGTCATGCATCAAGCGCATGTGCTCTTTTCCTGCGTTTCTGTTTTGCACATGTGCGTGCGCGCCCTGTGTAGTCATAGCGAACTTTAATTTTATCACTAGTTGTATAGTTTTGGACCTTTTGGAAATGATTTTGTGGTAATTTTGGTCCATGGGTGACCTCATAACTATTTGACGATGCGAGATTCTTGTAACCATTTGCGGACGAAATTTCAGTGATAACAGATGCCCCCTGATGGATGAGGTTAGGAGCATACATATAGCCAAAATTCATCAATGTTTCTTCTACTGGGAGGGTCGTTGTAAGAAAGAGAGATACTGAGCGTGTCAAGAGTTACCCATTGGAGGGAGAAGGGAACCTGTAGAGCCCAACCTTCAATAAGGTGTGTAAAAATAAACTGTGTACAAACAAGGTGGGCATGCCCCATGCTCGTGTCAGGTAACTCAAAAAGGGATGGTGTGTTGATGTAGAAAACTGCAGTGCCCTCGAGGGTGGTTGTGATAAAGGCAGAAGACAATTCTACGGAGGAACATACTCTGAATAGTAGGCAGTGACATTTGTAAGAAATATCATGGATTTTGTAGGCATTGATAGCCCAACCAAGTTCATAGGTCTTCGACAAATATAAGAAATAACTGCAATAGTCACAAAGTAAGACCCACTGTAACATGAGAAAGTGTTGAAGTCGAATGTTACGGGGGTCAACGACAGTAGGGAGCAATTGTGGTTCTCCCTGTGTCGTCTGAGACATCTCATTGGAAAGGTAATGAGAGTCAAGATATTGTTGCCCTTTTGGAAAACTGCATTGATGTCGACAAATGGGGGACGTGACTCCCAGAAGCAAAGGGCGTCGTGAAATCTACTAGGTGAGGTTAGGAACTAGAGGAGGTACATGGTCAAAGTCAATATGTATGAAGACTCAAGACTTCCCTTGGTTGGGGGTATATGCAAAGTATAAGTGGCCACAACCATTCAACTAGGTCGAGTGTCAGGGGGACAACAAGATGTGGGATAAGTTGTGCAAGAGGCAGGATAAAGTGAACAAACTCAGAGGGTAGAGGTAAGTGGCCTGTGGGATACTCGGAGTATATGGATGATGTCAACAAGGGTAGATGATAAGGAGTGCCCCAACCAAGGGAGACATGGGTTGCGTTTGCCAAAAAGGGAAGAAGGTCGCCAAAGGTGACGACAAAAAGGTATGCAAATGCTAGAAACAAAGGCTTTTTACATTTTACCAAATAAATAAAGAATAATTTGGGATGAGTGTACAAGTACAGAAATGGGTACCCTAATGTAATATGGTTGGGCCGGTTAGGGCGCAATTTGCTTGGAGAACTGGTGCAGGGTGGGGGCCCCATGGGTGGGTTTCTATATGAGGTAGATGAAATGGAGGGAAATTTGTGGAGGGGCAAACTAATTGTGGATGAAATGGAGGGTTCATGATACTGTGGAGGTGCAGTCAAAATAGAACCTTGAAGAGATATTCTGGGAGTCCATTGGGAAAGCTAGCAAAATGAGGAGAAGGAGTATGTGGCTGATTCATGACATGATGTAAGACTATCAGGACTCCCATCCCTAAAGCGTTGATAAATAGCATGAGTGTCAAAGTGTCAAAGGGTGCTATGAATGGGAAAACTCATGTGGGGGAGAGTGCTATCGGGTGATAGGACCTAAAATGCAATGGATGTGTCGGTACTGCCAAGCCAGAGATGGGGATCCTAGAGGCAAATGTCAGAGGGTGTGACTGAAGATGCAATTGAGATTCAGAGGGAATGATTACATGCCAGTGATGATTATATACCTGAAGGGGTTGCATTGATGTATGATGACCAAGTACCTGCACACATGAAAACCAAATACTCGACGTGAACAATATCTAAAGAGAATCGAATATACAAGCATTGATTTAATAATTTTGAACATGAGCATGTGTACTTGGATGGGGTATGAAAAAATGGCGCCCCAGGGGCTAAGGATAAAAACTGGCCTGGGGACTGTTTCGATGTAGATGACGAGATGTTGATCCCATGGTTGAAGACGGATGGAAAAATGGACACTCGGAGCTCCCAGAATGGTGTTTGGAAGTTTGGCAGAAAGGCCTATATATAGTTGTAGGGCCCACATTGCCACCTTATTTGTACTTGCTGCTAGAGTGACTGGACGAGAGGTATTTAGAGGAGATTTGGAGATTCCGAGAGGATGAGGCAGTCGATTCCAGACTAGCAAGCTTCAGGTTAGTGGTCTTATCATCCTGGCTAGAAGTAGGTTTTCAATTTATGGGTAGGGCCTGTACGGAGGGTCGTACAGGGGATTTTATGGGTGTGGGCCCCCCAGTGCACTGGTGATTCGAAAATATGCGAGTACAGGTGCGTGCCTATTATCCGAATAGTCGCACATGGGTGCACCCTTAGGGGGGCCAAAGGCACGCATGATATGTGTGCCTATTTGCTACACAGCTGCGCATGGGTGCGCGGATGTGTAGTGGGCAGGCGCGTTGTGATGCGCGCCTATGTGTGTGACAGGGGTGTATGGAGGTGCCCCTGTAGGGTGGGTAGGAACATACTCATGCAGGCCTATGGGATGGATAGGCACGTCAGTGTGCGCGCCTGTGGTGTGAACAGGCGCGCATATGTGCGCACCTGTGGGGTGAACAGGCGCACATATGTGTGCGCCTGTGGGTTAAACAACTGTGCCTTAGGGGCAAGGTTGACGGGTGCAAAACTTATCTTTTTTGGAGATTTTAATGTGTTTTATGGTCAATATGGCTGACCTAGGACTATATTATGTGGTTGCAGGAAATCATTTGCATGATGCCAGTCCATTGGCGAGAGCGGGACTGGTCATAGCTGAGGGGTGTTGTAGCTATTAAGGAGCCGGGGGTTCATGCAACTTTGGCAGCCTGTGGGTTGCTGAAGTTATTTGAGTGCCCGTTGATACGGGCGCAGGAGTATCTCCTGCAATTTTTGATCCGAATGTGGAGTCTGGACCTGCATTGCTTTATGGTGTGGGGAGAGCAGATCACCTTCACTGCAGTGGAGGACATATATTTTATGACTAGGCTCCCTTTTTGGGGAACACCCCTACCGACGGAGCCGGTGTTACTTGCGGATGTGTCGCTAGCAACCTTGCGTCGGAGGTATTGTTCGAGGGGGAACTACATGTCGGGCTCCGTCATGAGCATCGGGGAGATGGATGCTTTGGCTCATCACTATGTAGTGGCAATGATTGTGAGGGTATATGGGTCCCTCGCGACTCATCGGATCAGTGGTGGTCAACTGAGGGTTATGGGGAGGGAAATGGCCGATGAGCATTTAGTCTGGGGGTTGATGCTGCATGCCAGGATGGTAGGGCAGCTGGACAAATTTCGGTCTACAGACTCAGGGGACTTTGCCTTTGGGTCCATTGTGGTGGCCTGGTTTTTGGAGAGGGCGCCAATGTTTCACCCTAGGATTTTGTTGGGCACACCAGGTGTGCGAGAGCCGCGATTGAGGCGGTGATCAATGATTTTGGTTAACCACGGTGGTGGCGAGGGCGACCATTTTTTCATGGCTGAGGTGGCACAGGTGTGGCAGCAGATGTCGCAGGTCATACTGCGATATCCATACTATGGTGTTGACTTTTGGGGTGATCTAGACATGGTGTTACCTCCAGGGGAGGTGTTTGATCACCAAGGTATGTTTGTAAGTTTGACATGTTGATTTTTGAGATAGTATGACATATGTATTTTGTATAGATGTTGATACTATCGTTTGGTTATTTGTATGTGAAGATGTGGGACCTCATAGGCGTGAGGTTGAGCTGATGAGAGCGCAAGCTCTCCAGGAGACGGGGAGACCACCGCGGGGAGGGCCATCAGTAGGAGAGAGACGTCGGTGTGAGGACGCCGAGGCGAGACCAGCTGGTGACGAGAGAGAAGCCAGGAGACATCATTTTGATGACCCTAGTGCCGGGCCATCGCATGCTCCTCTGGCAGAGGCCAAGGGAGATTTTGAGGATATTCATCGCCGCCTAGAGGCGGTGATACAAGGCATGCCTGAGGCCATGTGGTTGCACATCCAGGATGAGGGCATCCTAGAGCAGTGTGTGGGAGTTCCATTGATGTGGCGGGCCATGGTGTGGTGAGCAGTAGTAGCAGGTGTTGCGATGACCGGACGGTTACCTCCCGGTTCGGAGGGACTAGTAGTGGGTGGGGCACCACTGCCTGAGGGAGGGGCAGGAGGTGGTGTGCTAGAGGCACCTTGAGTGTTGCTATATGTATGGTTGTATTTTATATATAGGCTAGTGAGTCGATTTTGTACCGAGGTTCTTTACTGACCTGCGGATTTTGTATATGATGTTTTGTATGTAAACATTTTGATGGCACTAGTGACCGATTTATATATATATGAGTATACATTTTTTGGGTCTTTGTGATGTTTACATGTGTTTTTTAATGTGTTGATGATGTCTAATCTATATATGTTGTAACAGGTTCTTGATGGTTTATGTGTGTGTAGAGATATCTTGATGTGATATATGCCAATCTAATACAATGTTAGCTAAGTTATCTGTAATTTGATTCAATTGTCTTGGAATATGTGTAAATGTAATGAAGTCAAAATGTCGAGATAACAGTCTAACTTGCAGGTATTTGCAAAAGAGGCAAGGATCACAAACACAGTACACATTGTTGAGCTGGAGGATGACTAGTTGAGAGTCAAGAAGGATGCTAAGGTGACGAATACGATGATGATGGGCATCAGCGAGGAGGCCAATGACAACAGTGTATTCGGCTTGGTTGTTGATTGTTGCACCCAAACATATGCCGCTAGAGTGGAGCAGTTCATGTGAGGGGGTATAGAGGGCCCAAGCTGTCGAAGCGAGATTTTGTGTCCAACGGCTGGCACTGTAGGTGGCATCTGTCAATAACGCAAATGATATTTTAGACATGAGGGATGGAAAAAAGATTAAAAACACTATAAAAATAAATAACCTAATGTAGAATGGCTATGCTTAGGTGTAAAATTTCTTCAAGTATAACCTGTTGACAGGTTCATTGAGAGAGAGGCCTTCAGGAGAGGCCAGGATGTATGTGCCTTTGGTGGGGCAATGTTGGATAATGTAGGGGTCGTGCCATAGTGACTCTAATTTTCCATGATCGAGGGTATCGTGAGCGATGTCGTAAGCAAGGACGAGGTCACCTTCGTGAAACGAGCGAGGGTTGACATGGCGATCAAAGGTGGCCTTTGACCATTTTTTAGCTGCCTCATTGTTCTGTAATGAGGATCGACGATATTCATCTAGGGACTCTAAGTTTAGAAAGCGTTGCTCCATTGGAGAAGTGTCGGTTAATAGCTCAATTGCAGTGCATAAGGTGGGAATTTCGCACTCGATGGGAAGAGTCGCTGCAACCCCATGGACTAGATGAAATGGTGTGAAACCAGTGGCTATTTTCATGGTCGTTCGGTAAGCCCATAGCGCAGAAAATAACATATGATGCCAATTGGTCTTATGTTTGTTAACCATGCACTGCAACATGGTCTTAAGGACCTTGTTAACTGCTTCGAACTTTCTGTTAGACTGAGGGTAATATGGTGAGGCAAACTCGTGGGAGAATCAAAACCGAGATGAGAGTTCGACAAAAATCTCATTCTCGAAATGTTTCCCGTGATTAGTAATGAGTTGGAGTGGTACTCCGAAGCAGGATATGACGTGATTAAAGAAAAATCGCATTCCAGTGTCAGCAATGTTGTTGAAGGTGGGCATGGCTTCAACCCATTTTGTGAAGTAATTGACTACGAAAACAATGTATTTCTATCCATTGTTGAATGGGGGGTTACAAGTCATGAAGTCGATGCCCCATTTACAAAAGGGGCCTACAGTAATGACTGGGTGGAGAAGAGCAGGTGGTGTTCATGCTTTGTTGGAGTAAAGCTGACACTTCTCGCATCGCTTCACGGCATCAATGCAATCCTAAAACAATGTAGGCCAAAAATAACCTGCTCTGATGACTTTCTGAGCAGTAGACATTCCCAAAATATGGCCCCCGTGTGTGTCGCTATGGCAGTCGTTCAAGACTCTATCAACTTCATCAATAGTCAAGCATCGATGAAGTATGGTGTCGACCCCTTGCCGATATAAGATGTCTCCAATGAGGGGGTAGTGGGGGGCCTGGTGGCGAATACGACGATGATCATCTCATGAGAGGTGGTTACCAAAATTTTGGGTTCGGAGGTAGAGGAGGAGGTCATTGTACCAAGGATCCATTGAAGTGATGTAAAAGATATGTTTGTCGGGGAAGTCAGTATTGACAGGGGCACTGGTAGTATCATAGGGGAAGGTCGTGACCAGTTCGGCGAGGACGATGGATTTCTTTCTCTTGGGTGTTGAAAATTCAAGATCGTATTCCTGAAGGATAACAATCCATTGGGCAAATTTGCCATTAATTTGTCGATGATTGAGCAAGTATTGCATAGGGTTGGAATCTACTACGACCTTAGTCATGCAAAGCATAATGTAATGATGCAATTTCTGGACTGTGAGGATGAATGCAAGGGCTAGTTTCTCTTCGTGTTTATACTTCAAGGGTGGCCCTGAGAGGTTTTTACTAATGTAGTAAATGACATACTCACAATCATCATCATTGATTTGAATGAGAACTCCTGCTACTGAGACAGTTGATGCTAATATGTAAAGGCCTTTATGGATCAATGACAATGTTTCATTGATGGATGTAGGCTGACAATTTCTTGCTAACCATACTCACATAAGGAGTAAAGGGGCCATACAAAACAACTAGATATTGAGGGAGAGGTGTGGCAACAACCCTGTCACAGCCTACTATCACTCTCGTCGTGGCTCAGACTATAGGTTAACGATTACCTAGTTCGAGAGGTCCACGATGTTGTGATGGCAAACTGAGACATTCGCTCACAAATATTCTAAGAGGCATGCAATAAGGTAGGTTCCTTATTCCTTAGAAGCCCTTAGTCTCTCACAAGGTCCCCTAAATAGAGTATTGACTCCAAGGGTTGGACAAGTACCAAAACTAGTCAAAGGCAAGTGCTACCCTTGGAGAATATAGTGCATCTTGAAGAGCATGTCGCGTGATTAAAATTGAATCAAATGCGAGTGGCACCCTTGGTGCATGGAGTGCGTCTTGAAGGGAACGTCGTGGTATAAAAAAAATAGTCAATGAACCTATATGGCCTAGAAAACTTGAGCTAATGTTAAACCTTATAAAATCATGAGCACCTGCTGAATTAATTAATTGATTAATTAATTAACTAAAGAATGAATTTATTAATCATAATCCCTAAGGGTCTAGGCGTTTGCAAATAAAGATTTAATCAAGCCTAAATCTAAGTGAGTGAGAAGAATAAAAAATAAATTTTAAATTAAATGATGAGGGGATGAAATAAATCAAATTAAGATTCAATAAAAATAAATCAAATCTAAAGAGTGAATTAATGCACATTGTAAAAGTAAATACCAAAATTAGAAATTAAAATAAGAAAGGAATAAAGTGAACAAGAATGTGTAAGCATAGAAGGGTATCTAAGTCTATTCTAACTAGAGAACATTCCTACTTTAACTCAACTCTGTTTTAGAAATGCATAAGTCATAAATGGGAAATAAAGGTAAAAAAGGGACACTAGGAATGATTTTAGGAGCACTTTTAGGATGGGTGAGGGAAATTGACATTTGATTTAGTTTAATGGTGGATTTATTGGCGCAACTAAGGGAATGGGTGACAAGTTTATGGGGAGAGTAATTCCTAATTAATTTTAAAAAATACGAATTAAATGGGCAAATGGCAAGTCGTCACTAAGCAAAATTCTATAAAAGAAATGGTTGAGAGGAGGAATGGATCATGACTGGTATGAGTAAGTTTGTGTTGTAGAAATTCTGACTGGTTTTACTTGTGAGAGTTAGGATAACTATCTTGAGAGAGAGTTATATCTCTACCTTATGAGGCGAGCTAGGAGCTAGAGTATTCTGGTTGTGGTTGTGCGTGGCCCCTTTGAGGCTCTGGGGGATGAGGGGGAAGAAGAGTACCCCTAGTGTTGGCTAGGAGGTACCAATGAAGTATTCACGGTTAGCAAGTGGGGAGATGGATGGAGCACAAGCATGGGAGAACATCTTCGAATTCTTGTCTTTGGTTACAGTATTTATGTTGAGATTGTAAAATTGTGTTAAGATTTTGAATGTGTATTTTTTTCTTTTAAAATATGTATGGATCCTTAAACCCTTTATCGGTGTACATCATTAACTACAATGATATCTACGACGCATATTTTATTTGATGCATGAGGAATTCGCCCAACATTTGCATGTTCATTTCCCCGGCGACACGAGTCCCCTGGCGTTTATTTTCCCTCTATTGCCTCTGTGATTTTTGCATTTAAAAGTGATGTGTGTGCTGGGGAAAACCTCCCTTCATTACCTTGAAGTCCATTCTTTTTTTTTACCTTTGCAATTTTGTTTTTTCCTCAGTGATTTTCTCTTGGTGTACCTCTTCGTTTTTCTTTAGTTGTGTAAACTTGCCAGGTGGATTTCCTTTAATTCTCTGTGAATTGTTTGGGTAGTTAAACCCTGCGATTTTTCTTCCAGATCTCTTCATTTTAGCAAGCATTATCTACGAATTGTTTGGGTAGATTAACCCTGTATTTTTCCTTCCATATATTTGTATTTTAGCAAGCTTCTCTACGAAATGTTTGGGTAGTTAAACCCTGTTATTTGCCTTCCAGATCTCTACATTTTAGTAAGCATTCTCTGCTAAATGTTTAGGTAGTTAAACCATGTGAGTTTCCTTCCAGATCTCTGCATTTTAGCAAGCATTCTCTGTGAATTGTTTGGTATATCAACCATGTGGTTTTCCTTCCAGATATCTGCATTTTAGCAAGCATTCTCTACGAATTGTTTGGGTCGATCAACCCTGTTATTTTCCTTCCATATCTCTATATTTTAGCAATGCTTTCCTACGAATTTTATGGGAACTTATCCCAGCGATTTTACCATTCTTTGCCTCTGCGTTTTCCCTTGATACTCAGCGTCTTTACCACTCCTTACTCAACGTTCTTACCACCTTTACTCAACAAATTTTTACCACTTTTACTCAGCGTATTTACTACTCCTTCCCTCAATGTTTTCACCTTATTTTTACTCAATGAATTTTCTTGTATTTCTCTGCGAATTTTCATGTTGCACTCTGCACTTTGGCTTGGCCTTCCTCGACGATTTACCAGGTGTTTACCTCTGCGTATGGCCATAATTTTCTCCCAAACTTCAATTTCTATCATGATGTGTCAATCCCCTAATTATCTCTATGCACGGCATTAAATTTTCACCCAGATTCATTTCCCTTCTGGCGATTTATCCCCTTGATTTTCTCTGTTTTTAGCATGTGAAATTCTTTGAGTTTTAGAAAGGGAAACCCCTGGCATTTTACTTCCTTTCCCTACTTTTTTAGGGGGGATATATATCTCTACAATTCTACTAAATTTATAACTTCTTCATTCTCCTTTATTCTCTGCGATTTGTTTACTCAGCAAATTTCAGAATTTCACACAACAAATTTTTCCTTGCCTCTGCGTTGGAACCTTCACACAACACATTTTTCCTTACCTCTGCGTTGGACTGATTACCCTTGAATATAATTAGTACAGATGCATGCCATGGGATCACTCCAAGTTAATAGTGCAATCATTTTCAATCTAATGAATTTGGAGGATCTATTAGAATTCTATAGGATTGCTTTATGTGGTTTATTTCAAAAAATAAACATTATTTTTAAGAAATGTTCACATAACAAACCCAACCCATAGAGATGACATTGGATAATGATGAATTGATTATGGTTAGTTTATTTTCCCTTGAATCTACTGTTATTTTAAGGTTTCCTTTTAGAGGTTGTTCTTGAAAAGGTACAGTGCGGAATCATATTATGTCTAAATATTTAGACATGAAGTCAAGGTCATAAGAGATTCATATTATGTCTAAATAATTAGACATGAAGTCAAGGTCATAAGAGATTGTTTCATTGAAATCAATGAAGTGTTCCCACACTAGTCACATCTAAGGAATATTTATTTGAATGATTGGATATTGATTAGATTAGCAACTAAATTTTATTGTGCACCTTGAATAAAGGAGACATGTGATTGTTTTGTATTTATTCCTTTGCGACCCGAAGTTACTAGATTAGACTCCCTTGTGCCTTAAATTTAATTGATAATTCGTTTGCTCCATGTTTAAAGAAATGTATGAATGGTCATGTGTGTAGTTTACCTCTTGTGCCATGGTTAATGATTGACTTGAATGATAAAGTGATTATCTTACCTTGTGCCATTAAGTACCATTGATGCATGATTGTTAATAGTTAGATTGTGTTGCTTAATGAACCTTGATGACGCATAAAGGTTTATGCTTTATGAATTACTCGCGTGCTTGTAACAATGTTGATGTGTGATTTCCTAAGTATTTAGATTAAATGCATGTATGGTAATGATGTTGATTATGTTTAATTCAGTATTTAGATCATGCACGCTCCTTGGAATAATGTTGATTTTTTATTGACTTCAGTAATTGATTAATCGCGCACCTTGGAGTAAAGTAGATGTTTGCTTTTGCACCTTGAAGATAAATAAATTTGATTACATTGCGCCTTATCTTATCTTGGTGTATGATGGATTTAGTAATTAAAATTCTCTTGCGCCTTGGAATTCATGTGATGTGTGGTCGATTATTAGAACATTATTGTGTCATTGATTATCGTTGATGTTGTTGATAGCTAGTTGGTTTGGACTTGATTGGATTAGTGGGAATTAGAAACCTCCTTGTTCCTCAGAACAGTCGCCAGCCCTGAGACCTTAAGTGGTCAAAATCAATCGGATGAATCCTGGGCTTGAGCTTTGCTTATGTGTCTTGGAGGTCCTAACCTTGCAGGGTAGGTTGGGAGGGTAGTATCTTATGTCATATTATGTTATCTTATGTCATCGTTATGTTATCTCATGTTATCCTTGTGTTATCTGATGATTATATTTATGTGATGAGTTAATCCATTTAAAAGCATTGATGATTTCAGTTGATCATGATGAGTTGATCTTGCGTCATCATTCATGATGCTTGTTGATTATGTGACATTATTTAAATACGATGATGTGTTAATTATGTGTCGTTACTAATTTTGATTGATGCATTGGTTACATCATTATAGATTACAACGGTGAGTCATTTTTAATGCTTTTATTATGATGTAATTGATTAGGCGTTGTTGTGATTATGTGTTGATGTTAAATTCTTAATGAAAAAAAATAAAATTACCTATTGTGCTTCACTTTTACTATTCGTAATGGAGGGGTTGTTACAGTTGTTTAAAAGAATGATCGTTCATTTTCACTGCACACATTATATTTTATTGGAGAAAATATTATAAGCCTATTGTATTATATTTTTTACTTTATAATTAGATTTCATAGCAATGTATACATTTTAACCTAAATCCATGTTATAGTGTTTGAGATGAACAATAGTGGTTGTTTCCCCATACAAGGGTTTTTTTAAGGATTCAAATATTATACCTATGTATAGTATTCTAGGCAACTATTTCATATTGAAAAATCATACATATAGATATGTCGGTGAATATCCAATAAAAAATTATAATTTACTATCAAAACTTGTACATTTTTTGTGAATATTACCAATTTAATCACATTTTTATAAAAAAATGGCCAAAACATAGGCAATTAGAAAAAAATTGCCCCTAGAAAATACCCTACCCCCAGATGATGTGATGATCTGGATTTTATGAGCAGAACGAAATGACTACAGATTATTTAACAAGTTCTTAACACAAAATAACAGAGATACAATAAAACTGGTTTTCTATTCAATAACGAAATAAGTTGAAACTGTAAAATGCAGCGAAAACAAGCTTGCTGGAATGGTGGCGGCTTATCTCTGAGAAGAGATGTGACGACTGTGCTCATTCGCAAGAAGATGATTACAATGAGGATCTGAAGGCCTTTTTACAATAAACAGGAATGACAAAAACCCTAGACATCCAAAAACCTAACCCTAGGAGATGAAGCGCCAAAAGTCATGTGGGCTCTGTTTGGGTAAGTTAGTACATTAACTTCTTGGGGTCGTAACTTTTGCATACGATCTCCGTTTTAGGCGTATGATAGCCCATTGGAAAGGTATCATCGAGGAGATACATTTTTGGGGATCAATCACTCATTTGGATATCATTGAGAAGCTCTATCCTGAAAAACCTTCATTTAGGCCCTCAAAATGGCCCTGGAAGTTAAAACTACTAAAAATAGTAAATTGTCAAAATTGCCAGAAAACTGTTTTGAGCCAGTTGGAAAAGGTGGGTGGCCTCCGATATCCACCTGGATCAATCTTCCCTCCTTAGGAAGAAATGTTCTCCATTGCATTGAGGCCCCCCATCATATGAGGAAATTTCTGATGAATTTGGCCTCGGGTGAGCCACTTGCCTTGGTGCAAGAGTTGCCTTTCTTTGACGACTCGATAAAGATGGATCCTTTGTTGTTGAGTTCCCTTGATCTGTGTTTCCACAATATGATCATTGGATTCCTGTTGTATGCAGTCGGGGTTGAGATCTGTTGGTGTCAGTTGTTCTGCTACTTTTGAGGTGTCCAATAATGGTGGGAAATAACATCGAAGGAGATCCACGTTGAACACTGGGTGTAGGCCAAGAAAAGGAGGAATGTTGAGCTGAAAATCATTATCCCCCATGGCCTTGGTGATGGTATACGACCTATAACGGAGTGGGAGAAGCTTTTGATGGGGTCTTATAAGGTGTTCTTTCTGCAAGTGCAACCAAAATTTTTTGCCCACCTGAAACTTATGTGGCACCTGATGTTTATCATGGCGTTGTTTGTACTTGTCATTGGACTTCTATAGGATATCTTGAACTTGTTGGTAGATGTGTTGGATCCACTCAATGAACCAGGTGGCTTTGTCAGCTTTAGTTGGAGCAGGAGATGAGTCAGTTGAGGTGACCGCATGGGGAAGTGCAACATCTATGGGACCCAATGGTTGGAATCCCAACCCCACATGAAAGGGGTTGTGGTTGGTTGAGCTATGCAGGGCTCGGTTGTAGCTATGCTGGACATAGGGAAGGATCTCATCCCATGTGCGATGGTGGTGTGAATTATACATGCAAAGGATATGAACAATCATTTGATTTATGACCTCGGTTTAGCCATCTGTCTGAGGGTGGAAGGTCGTGGATTTGGTGAGCTTGGTGTCCAGCAATGACCAGAGGCTCAACCAGAATGTGTTGAGAAATCGACTATCCCAATCTGAGACACTGGTTTGTGGGATTCCAAAATGTACCCAGACTCGTTCAAAGAAGATCTTGGTAGTGGCCTCTGCTATGATGTTCTTCTTGCAGGCAACCAAAATCGCCATCTTAGAAAAGCGATCAACAACCACAAAACACAGTAGTTTCCCCTCTTGGTGGATGGGAGGCCTGACATGTATTCCATTGAGATGGATTCCCATGGCCTGTCAGGAGTAGGAAGAGGGGTGTACAGACTCTGTTTCTTAGTGGTTGGTTTGACAATCGCGCAGGCAGTGCAGGACCTGATATACTTGCTGACCTCCTGTCAAAGTTTTGGCCAGTAGAAATGTTTCTGTAGCATCGCCACTGTCTTTTCAACACCAAAGTTTCCTTCCACCCGACTATAGTGGGCTTCCCAGATCAGCTTCACTCGCTCGCTTGATGGAACACAGATATGGCCCAGAGGACACAACAACCCATCTTGAAGATGGAAATTATCGACAACTGTGTTTGCCCCCAACATTTGGTAGGTGGTGGCGAAGTCCAGGTTTGTCTCATAGATTTGGGGCCATCGAGAGGTCTCATGGTCGCAAGAGTCTAGCACCATGGTGAGTGTCGTGACTGGCGGTCTGCTGAGGCAATCAACGACGCGATTGGTGCTTCCTATTTTTTACTTGATGTTGAGGTGGAATTGCTACAAGTATGTGGACCACTTTTGATGGTGGTCATTCTGCAATTTTCCTTGTGTCTGCATGAACTGCAGTGGATTATGATTAGTGTGGATATCAGTCTCCTTCCCAAGAATGTAGTGTCTCCACTGGCGGTAGGCTTGCACAATGGAGTACATTTATTTGTCGTAAGTAGGGTACTTACAGACAACATATGATAGTGTCTCACTATGATAGGCCACATGGTGGTCGTGCTGAGTGAGAACAGTGCCCACAACATAGTCAGAAGCATCTGTCTCGATCTCAAAGGGTTGTTGCAGGTATGGGAGTGAAAGAACTGGGGCTGAGCACAAGTGCTGCTTCAAATCATCGAACACTTGTTTTTGGGACTGCCCCCACGCAAATTTCTCCTTACCACCACCCCTGGTTATTTGGTTGAGGGCCCATGCAATATGGGAGAATCCCAATAAAAACCTGTGGTAGAAATTGGCCAGGCCTAAGAAGCTCCGGATCTTGGTGAGTGTGGTTGGGGCTAGCTAGTCACGGATGACTTGGATCTTGGTTGGTTCCACATGTACGCCATGTTGATCAACAATGTAGCCCAGATAATGGACCCTGTCCATGCCAAAGGAGCATTTTTCCAAGTTGGCGTATAGCTTGTGTTATCGCAAGGTGTGCAGAACCTGCTGAATATGCTTCAAGTGTTCAACCCAAGTCTTGCTTTAAATGAGAATGTCATCTAGATACACCACTACAAAATTATTGGTGAATGGTCCCAGGATATCGTCCATCAACCTCATGAAAGTGGCTGACACATTTGTCAAACCAAAGGGCATGACGAACCATTCAAAAAGGCCTTCCTTTGACTTGAAGGCGGTCTTCCATACATTTGTATGTTCTATTGGGACTTGGTGGTAGCCAAAATTTAGATCAATATTACTTAAGTATTTGGCCCCCGTGAGTTGATCAAGGAGGTCATCAATTCGGGGAATCAGGTACTGGTTTCTGACTGTGATTTTATTTAGAGCCCGGTAATCAATGCAGAGTGTCGGGTTCCATATTTCTTCTGTACCAGCATGATTAGGCTTCCGCAAGGTGATGAGTTGGGATGGATGTGCCCCTTGTGGAGAAGCTCTTGGATCTGTCGCTTGATATCCTCATTCTCTAACAAAGAGCGGCGATATATTGGCCTATTGGGCAGCAGTGCACCGGGGGTTAGATCAATGGGGTGCTTGACCTGGAAGTGCAGAGGTACCCCGGTAGGTGAGGAGAAGATGTCCAAGTATTCTTCCATGACCTTATCTACTTAATTTTGTTGTGTGGAGAGGTCGACCATAGAGACCCTGGATGTGGTTGTGATCTTTCTCTTATTCTGAGAGCGAATCACGAAGAAGACAAACTTCCCCATCTGAGAGATGACCTTCCTGCATTTCTTAGCAGAGATCAAGGAAATAACACTAGGTGGGACTGCCTCGGGTATCCTGTACAATTTCCTATTCAAAGTAATAATAACACTACAAGGCCTAGACTCGTATACAACATGATGTTTCCATAAATAAGGTTGGCCCAAAAGAACATCACAAACTTCAAGAGGATCAACATCACACAATACCTTGTCTTTGAAGGGCTTGATGTCGTACAATAGTCGACACTGTTGGCTGATGTAGAGATCGCTTCCTTGGCGGAGCCATCCAATAGTGTAGGGTTGTGGGTGCAGCGTTGTCGGCAGAGCTAGCCTCTTGATGACCTCTACTGAGATGAGGTTCTTCTGGTACCGCTATCAACGTTGAAGTGCAGTGGGGTTCCTTTTACCCACATCTGTGAATGGAAGAGGTGCTCTCCTTCTTCAATCTCGTCTGGTTCACCAGGCTGGAGCTTGGTGGTAGCAACAGTGGCACTGGGTTCCACGTTAATGATCCATATTCCCCTTTCCGGTTCTGGCTCAGAGTCAAAATCTGCATTTGATTCAAGGGCTTTCACTTTGGCCACCAGCGATTGCTTTGAGCGGCAGTCAGCATTGTTATGCCAAGGGCTCTTATGGAATTGGCACCACTTCCTGGTATATTTTTTTGTCTTTTTGGTGTCCTTCTTTGCTTGAAGCTTGGACTGGTTGTCCTGATACTGTCCATCTTTTCTTTGTCCTTTGTTCTGTAGGTTGGTGCCGCCCTTTACTAGCTTTTGTTGTGAGGGGTTCCTAGGCCCAAATTTCTGCATCTTTTGTTTGAGCTTCTGCTCGATTTTGATGGCATATCGGTAGGCCGTGCCCAAGGATGAGATGTCCAAAAATTCCATTTCGGTCTGGATGTATCTATGCAGAGCACCGCGATACTTGAGCACCAAATGTCTCTTCAAATCTTTGATACCCATCTTGGTGTGCAAGGTATGGAAGATATTTGTGAAATCTGATACTGCTTGGTCTCTTTCTTGCCGCAGTGTAGTCCATTTGGTATACAGGTCGTCATAACTTCTGACAGGGTAGTATTGTTCCTTAATAGCATCCCTGAAGGATTCTCAGGTGGCTATGACTATAAATAATGAGATTTCCTCTGTTTCCTTTTGATCACAGAAATTTTCCCACCAATCTTTGACATGGGGAATAGCTTTGAGGACCGCAAAAGTAATCTTTTCTCTATTTGAAAAGTTATGGACAGAAAAATACCCTTCTAGTAGATTTAACCACTTGTCTACAACATCTGTGTATATCTGACCTTCAAATATAGGAATATCAAATTTTATCTGTACCTTAAAGGGGGAGGTGCCTTCGTTCAAAGAAGATGCGTCGCCTGCTAGTAGTCGCCGAAGGATTTGCATGAAACTATCCATCATCTCATTCCTCTGTTGAGTGAGGGCTTCCTCAATCAATAGTTTGAAAGGATCTCCTGTCCCATCATATTTCTTTTCTCCTACCTCGGCGTGCGAAAGCTTTTGTCCTCAAGAGAAACAATCTCGAGACCCAACTCTTTGTACTCTGACCACGTTGGGGACATGCATTAAGACGACAAGGAGCAAACCGCTCTGATACCACTGATTCGGATTTTATGAGCAGAACGAAATGATTATAGATTATTTAACAGGTGCTTAACACAAAATAACAGAGATACAGTAAAACTGGTTTTCTATTCAATAACGAAATAAACTAAAACTGTAAAATGCAGCGAAAACAAGCTTGCTGGAATGGTGGCGGCTTATCTCTGAGAAGAGATGTGACAGCTGCGGTCATTTGCAATAAGATGATTACAATGAGGCTCTAAAAGCCTTTTTAAAATAAACAGGAATGCCAAAAACCCTAGACATCCAAAAACCTAACCCTAGGAGATGAAGCACCAAAAGTCATGTGGGCCCCGTTTGGGTAAGTTAGTACATTAACTTCCCAGGGTCGTAACTTTTGCATACAATCTTCATTTTAGGTGTATGATAGCCCGTTGGAAAGGTATCATCGAGGAGATTCATTTTTGGGGCTCAATCATTCTTTCATCTATTATTGAGAATATCTATCCCAAAAAACCTTCATTTAGGCCCTCAAAATGGCCCCGGAAGTTAAAACTGCTAAAAATAGTAAATTGCCAAAATTGCCAGAAAACTGTTTTGAGCCAGTTGGAAAAGGTGGGTGGCCACCGATATCCACCTGTATCATTTGATCACGGTCTTGAGAAAAATAAGGCAATATCATTATGCTCTACTTCTACTTCATTAATTGAAGTCAACTTAATAATTGAAAATAGGGGTCGAGAACTAGCGCTTAAAAATGCAACTTGATAGTGGAACACACATTCCAAATAATGTGAATTGATATGTAAACTTCCATGGATATTCCATTGGATAGTTCATCACAATAGATCTAATAAAATAATGAAATCTTTACTGTGAAGGTTAATTTCCATTAGATATCAAATTCTTTAATTACTATTTTTCTACTTAAAATGTATGGAATAGTTGAAATGCAAAAAATAGAGAACATAAATAAATACTCACACACCATCCACAAATAAACATAAGATATAACTTGGGAAAACCAATATGAAAGAAACCCCAACTATAAGGTGATTCCACTATTCTCTCTCTTCTTCAAATGCAAGTACAAAGAACGAGAAACTCTCCATGGAGTTTCCTTTCACATTGTGGCATTTATGGCTGCTAGAAAATATCTCCTTATGTGTTATGCTCTCAATAATATCACTCCTAGGTGCTCTGCTCAACTATGGAACAAATACAATGCTAAATAATGGCACCCCTTCTCCTCCTAGCAGCCTGATATTTAACATCACTTGATAACCATCTAAGGGTAGGGTTTTGACTTCCTCAACCCTCAATTGTGATAAGGTTTTGAAACTTCTAGAATATTCTTGAAATTCCATACATAGCTAGCCCCATATGCATGAGTAATTGGGGCTGGCATTGTCAGGAAATGAGACATGCATCCACGCTAAACCTAGTATAAGAGAAGTAAAATTTAATCAAGAATGTAAATGAAAAATAAATCACACACTACACATATATGTTACCCTCGAAACCCAAACCGGGAAAACCAATATTCCTTGAGTGTTCTTCTCTCGTGTTGTCTTATTCAATATAAATAAAGAGTTACATGTCTAACCTTGGTCCATACCTAAGACACAATCGACATCATACCCTCTTTCCTACGCAAGAACAACCCTGTAGCCAATCCGGCTTACATATGACCAACAACATACATCTAAAGATTGGCTATCTTTTGATTCATTGATTAGCCTTTACAACCTTACAACATGCCTCTATATAGGATTTACAACAGGAAAAACCCTAAAGACATGGTTCCCAAAAATAGTTATAGATCCATGCAGATTATTGGCTACATATCCCGCGAATCTTGGGATTCTATTAGAGTCAACATCTTTAAAGCCACATTTTATTAATTCTATTCTGATATTTTTCAAACGAGAGATGTACTCCAAAACATCTATCCCTTTAGTCAATCATTGGTTAAGCAAATTATCATGAAGCTCAACCCTTCTTGACTCGGATTGAGTATCAAACATCTTCTTAAAAATTTGTCATGCATTCCAAGCATCATTTGCATTTTCAATGTGTATAAACATTTCATCTGTTACAGAGGATCTTAAAAGTGAAAGTGCCTTTTCATCTCTTGATTCCCATTTTTCTATTTCTCTAGCATCAATCGGTTTAGTTGGAGTTTTTTCTCAATTACATATATCTTTCCACAAGTCATTAAAAACCAATGTGTTTTGCATATGACGACACCAAAATTATATAGTTCTTGGGTCCATTCAATTTGTCAGAATCAGTGAGTAAATTTACCAATTTTGACATAATGAAGTATTTAAAAATTCCACACAATTAAATGAACAATACCATGCACAAGAGACATTGCACACACTGCAAAAATAATGTTATAGAGGCTTGACCTTGACCCTCTTATAACCTCGATGAAACAGACGTTGATAGAGTATTTCACTGGACTCTTATCAACGATTTGATTACAAATCACAAATTTGACAAACTTTCAAAATTTGACATAAAATGATTGATGATGTCCCCTTTGAAGTGAACAATGTCGTCCAATACTCTAATTACAATGAATAACAAATTTTCTCTCCCTTAAACTAAAAATGACTTCAAATCTAAACAATATCACCCCTTATATCTCCCATTACATAAAGAACTTAAATAAAATATTAAAAAAAAAATTAACACTTACCACTCCCTTTTGTCTTATTAATTTTAAACAAAAGTAATAAAATATAATTTTATCTTATTTTTTTGTTTGTTAATTTGTGCGGGACCTGTTGGCTCGCGATTAACCTGTGGCTTGAGAAACCGCGACTCAGGGGCATCTAAGCCATCAAAATCACCCGGGGATCGCACCCGGCCTGAGCCACACCAACCCTTAACATGGTTGGAGTTTTTGTCCCCGCAAGTTTCGAACCGGTGACTTTAACATCACAAAGTGGCTTAACAACACACTCCATCACCGACTGTCCTACACCTCGGGGACAAATATAATTTTATCTTATTACTCTTAAATAAAAAATTAATAAAAATATCCATGGTATGCCAATAAAAACCGTGCATATTAAAAAAGAGAGGGTGAATGCATTAATACCCATGTAAATTTGGAGTTACGTGTCTTGAAACCCCAAAAAGGGTAAACTTCTTTTTCATTGCCTTGTTTGAGTGAGAAAAACCAACTGCCATAACGTTAGCCTAATAATCCTACAGTTTATTTAGTTAATTATTATTTTCTAGATTAATAAATTTATTCTAAAAGTTCTGTGTTTCCTAGGTTGGACTTGTTACATCTTTGTCATGGTGATTATTCTTGTTAATCAATGACACTTGGCATATTGAGATAAGGCTTGAGAGGTATATATGCTCTTCCTCTCACGATGTAATAATATTTTTCCCTGATCAATAAAATTGTGTAAAATTGTGTGTTTGAGAACACTTCTGGAGTTTAACAAATAAACTATGTTATGTTTTATCTCAATTTCACTATGAAGTTAATAAGAATTTGCTTTATCTTTATCATATTTAATTTGATATTTTATCTTGAAAATTATGATTTTTTTAATAATTCAACTTTCAAATAATATCTCAATAGCTATACTGTGGGACAGGTTGTGGCGATGCAAATACACCCCTGCAGTGGAGGAAGTGAAGTGAATCAGATGGAATGAACATCATAATGGCTCTTTAATATGGAATGTGGCTTGGAAAAACCACAACTTGGTGCATGAACATGATTTTTAGGAGATCAGGGATGACTGGGATACTCTTGTTTGGACAGATTCATGGCAACAAATGCAACCACTGCAGAACATGGACACTTTGTTGGACCTTCAAACTCACATCGATCAAGACATAGCCATTTGAGTGGTAGACTATTGGAAAAGCTCCTCTTCCTCTCCATTTTGACAGGAATGGAAAAGCATTAATGAGGATCTTGGAACCCCAGTAGATGTGGATTTAGGTCCATCGTAAGATGAAACAATGCTAAGGAGAATCCGGTTTAAGCATGGACCTGATATTCTCAGATGGGGATACTCTTCAAGAGGATTTTTTTCTATATGAGAAGTTGATGGTTGGTATGAGGAAAATCTCTCTATGGTAAGGGGTAAACCACAACAGGTGGAATGATGAGCAGAAATAAACTCTAATCCCAAGTATGATATATAAATGAAATGCTAACAAGACAAGGCCAAGATCCTACCTTGTCTGAATGTTCGAAGAAGACCACCGTTGAGCACGTGAACCAAAGCTTTATACCTATATCTTGTACTCAAAAACCAAGTACGCAAGCATATGGTGATAATATATAATGTTAGCATATAGATTATGTTAAGGTCCTAACCCGCACATAGGTAGATCAATGTATTCGGATGTAATAAAGGTCAATATAAATAAGGCCTTTCAATAAAATAGAATAAGGCGGATGTAAGAAGACCTAATAGAAGCTTCCGCTTCTAGAAGGATCTTCCTCTAGATGCTTCTCTTAATAGACATATTTAGTATAAATAAGGGTCGAGGGTATGAAAACTCTAGCTTGGAGATTATTGTAACAGAGCGTTGCTCGACTGGAGGTTGCCCCCTCGAAGAGGCCTGTGAACATTTCTTTCTGAATCAAAGTGTTATTTCAGTTGTTGTTCTCATATTATTTCTATGTTATTGTGGAGATTATGCTGATTATATTACTGTTATTCTGCCATTTCTAGCATTTTATTTCTGTTTTGTGTTTTTATTATATCTGGTATCTTGTAAGTGGTATCAGAGCACTTTATTTGGCAGAAATTGTGGGTATTTTTTTTTCAAGGTAGAGACGTATTCCGGCATCTTTAAGCCACAGAGATCTGTCGTTACGCGCATAAACCCGTAGTTGAGGGATTCACACACACAGGAAATACAAGTGGTTCTTAAGCGCACATCTGTTGGCCACCCTTGTAACCCCTATTGGTACCCCTTCGAGTGGTAGTGCATCAGACAACACCTGTGTACGGATCAGCCTAGATTTCCTGAAGCCCTCTTTAGATAAACCTATTGGTCATCGAACTGCTATAGTGTCACCGAGAACAACACTCGGGAAGATACTCTCTAGTACCTGGGTAGTCGGGTAGTACGGATAAGGGTATGGTCTATCCTCCTTAGTTAGTGCCCTAAGATATTGGACCAAGTACTACTGTTCAACCCTGCACGTATATCAGAGAGCTATAGCACAGGGAAAACCCTTGTCTGTAGAACCCTTGAATACCTAACCCTTGGGGAACATAAACGTAAACAAATTAAATCGGCCAGATCTATTGCCATGCAACTGTGTTTGGGTTGCCAAGTAAATACACATTTCTTTCTAGTTAAGAATTTGGGGATTTCAGCATTGCAGCATTCTTCAG